>JAWPHD010004678.1:0-181475 GCA_037043455.1 Cyrtodaria siliqua
ACAACAGTACAATTCTGAAACTGGATACATCCTGAGGTATTTCTAAGTAAGCGTTTTTTTATATATCTTTACAATAACATATACGTGTATCGTTTTCTAATTGCTCTGGATGTGGACTTTATCGTTAGAAATTTGATGGGATGTAATTTTATTTACACTGCCTGGTCAGTTTGAACGCTGCAGACAGGATAATAGCGAGGTTTTGTACACATAACATCTATTTCAGCTAATCGGCCATAGTGCCCACTGACCGTTCCAAGTCAGTTACCCCGTCTTCACCACTCTTTCTGTTGTGTATTGTCTTTTTCATTGTATAATTAGTTTGCTCTTTGTGGTATAGTGCGGATCTACGGTGCCATTGCGTTTGAGTGCTGTGATTTCTATAGGAACATATTTCTCATTATATGCTTTTTATATTCAATATACATGATCATCCTTGTCTTATACTTAAAGTGCGTATATATTCTGTATAGTTTCTTAGAGGATATAACTGGCGGAGATTCCTGTATTTAATACCGTTTCATTTAAATGAGATGACAATAAGGTAAAAGTAATGTTGTTACCGATGTCGGCGTTAGAACAGCTTAACGCCTGAAAACGAGAACCTATGGTCGTGATGTCACATACTCCACTTGTATTGATCCGTGTAAATGCTGTTTGTTTTGATTGCGTGCCGTTTACCAAGCAAATTATGAATGTGAAAATGTACGGGTATTACTCTTCCACTTCGAATTAAGATTCCTTCAGGGAATACATGTGGTTATTTATTGGAAACGGTTGTTAACTATGTATGTTGTACTGAAACAGCAATTGTAGGCACATTTTGTATAGAGGTAATGGAATATTTCATTCTAAATCTGTCATATCTATGCTCGTTCTTTACTGTGAAATGATTTATTGTAATTTTACGATTAATAATGCATACACCACCTGTGTAATGTATAACACACACTGCCGTTTCCACGAATAGTTACTGATGTATTTCATTTAAACAGAATTATTCCTATTGACATAAAAAGAAGAATATAATTAATATTCAGTGTGTTATAGATAGGGAGAAGGAATGTTCACATTGCAGAAATAATATGAATAGAGAAATTTGTAAATCGCTGAACACGATAAATATATAAGAAATATTGCATTCTTGGTTTGATTGGGACTGTTCATGAACGGTATTTCATGCCCTCTAGCCCCGGATAGAGCAGAGCTCGATATTTGAAATGTCAATAGTACGAATAAACACTTGAGTATGTGAATGGATGCTTCTCATACAGGTCGATCACACATTCAAGATATATCACTTGTCCCTTGGATTGACCTTTAACATCATAATGTTTTTCTACAGCCATCAACTATTAACTACACATCTGTCAGTGTTATCTTTGTTTTACGGTAAAAATATCCGGAGAATGTTTAGGTTTCTAATTATCGATAAAGACATATATTATAAAGAGAAATTTAGTTAAACTATTTTTAATTTCATAAGTCGTAAGTCATTAAAGATCCGGTGGGAGTGGTAAGCGATCTTCAAAGTACACACAAAGTTGTCCCTCATCTCTCTCCGTCAGCATGAACCTCTCCGTTAGCACGGACTCTGTAATGCATACACTATCACTGAGATACTGATTGTATACTAGGCTAATTATCAATAAGTGTTTGTGTAATACTACTGTGTGAAGTCCTTCCATCAATAAGGATATTGTCTCGTATAATACAATATGCACTTATATATTTAAAAAACAGCATAGTTTACTCAAATAACAGTCTCTTGTGTTACGAAATCATGCCCATAATTTTAAAATGAGGAATGTTTTTTTCTTTTTGAAACACGGGCTTTCACACAAGGCTGTTATTTGTGTTTACTAACTCCAATAAAACAAGAGGCCATGAGGGTCTGTATCGATCTACTGGCTATATGGTCTCTGTGGTTGGAGGGGGGTATTTGTTGTTGTGGAACTTATGACAAAACAATTGTGTATTGCATTATTTAAAGGGCCATAACGCCGCCAACAATTATTCAGCTGGAACATAACAACGATATGCGCAACCAAGTGTCGTTGACAGCCGACCAGTGGTTGAGGATAACTAGTTAGTTTCTCTGGATGTGGACTTTATTGTTAGAGAATTCCTTTTGATGGGATGTAGTTTTGTTAACACTGACTTGTCTATTTGGGCGCTGAAGACAGGATAATAGCGAGGATTGTGCGCATATAAAATCGATTCAAGCTAACCAGTAGGCCTTATTGCCTACTGACCGTTCCAAGTCGGTAACCCTGTCTTTACCACCCTTTCTGTTGCTTTTTGTCTCTTTCATTGTATTATCAAGTCCTTGTTTGCAGTTCAGTGCGGACCTACGATGCCATTGCGTTCGGACGCTGAGTTTTCTATATGACCCTATATCTCATTTTTAACATTTAATCTTCACAAAGTGTTATTTAAAACAAACAATTGTCATTACATAGTGGGAATTTTCACAATGAAATCAACATTGTTTACAGCACTTGACATACTTTTTTGGACATGAATAGAAACACGAACGAGTGTACATTACACACCTGTAACAGATTCATGCATGGGGGACTTATCTTATACATCATCATTTCTCGTTTATGGGTATTTTTACTAACGCTGATATTATATTTCTATAACTGGTAGAATCTAGCCATTGAATTATACATGTATGATTTGAT
The DNA here is from genome assembly GCA_037043455.1 of Cyrtodaria siliqua. Classification (NCBI taxonomy): domain Eukaryota; kingdom Metazoa; phylum Mollusca; class Bivalvia; order Adapedonta; family Hiatellidae; genus Cyrtodaria; species Cyrtodaria siliqua. Next base: position 2,691 of record JAWPHD010004678.1, read on the forward strand.
CAGCAGATGAAACGGGAGATTCATAAGTGGTTAAGTGACACTATCCTGTGTACCAGGACATCGATGATATTTGAACTTTAGTTATCAAAAGACGTAGGATGCCTTTGTTTCCTCATTAAGTAGATCAATCAATTGACCAATCAAACGTTGACCACTGTATAATCATCATATTAGTGATAATTAACTTAAGATTAGACCTCCTGCAGAAACATGATTCGTGTAGGGGGGTTGTTAGTATATATTGGCCTTCAAAACGCGGAGAGGCACGACAGTTACGATAGGAAAAAGGTTAGGCTGTCGGGTAGGATCTTGGTTCGATAATGAACGGTTCGGTGTTACGAACTTTGCTGGTGTTTACGGCAACAAGGTTGTTGTTAGAGTTAGGAAGGAATTGGACCTGACTCTGTTGCAGAAGTAACTGATTATCTTTGTTTTTGGAACTGAACATGCTTACATCAACGACTACTTGTTAATAAAATGTATACGATCACATTGCTATTGAACTTAATAAACTATACAAACTTGTACACGTGTACACCCAATATGATTTTACTACACTTCTATATGGGCGAATATTGACGTTATAAACGGCGATATACGTCCAGCGGGTTTGTTTTGTGCCAGATCAATACCCGGTGGGCAGGACTTGCTGATCTTCGAAACCAAGGGCCCTATGCCGGCGTTTTTTATGTTTTTCGTTTTAAGTCCCAAACACTTGGTTTTGATCTCACACAATATCAACCCGATGAAAATGTTTTATTTCTTATCTGACATGGACTTTGATGAGTCGTTACCGATGTGTTATTTCTATGTTATATCATGATAACTTAGGGTGGGGTAGGTTCTCGTCGGGTTAACAACAGATCAATTGGAGGCTGTAAATAAAACAATATACAATATTTATTTCTTGCAAAGTACATGTAATGGCTTTGAATCATCAATAACAATATATATATAATAATATGAAAACAAACATGGCGGACAACAAAAAAATATTGCCGACGGGTCCTCAGACAAAGGTTTTACATTTAAACGTCAATAAAAGCACACAATACATACATGTATCTTTATGAAACATATATAGACCTTAAACAAGATATGAAAAATAAGATAATAATAATTTACCTGTAAATAAATATATACAATATTTATTTCTTGCAAAGTACAAATAATCGATGACCTCGATGTATCAAACATCAAGTCATGGCTTTGAATGATTCGAATTTCGATAAATCTACTGGTCAACATTTACGAGTAATTAGCATAACAACGGGATAGTGTATGTATTACATGCACGTGCACAGGTATAATATATGAAAAGGTTAGATTTGTCAATAGTGTTTTACCTGATACGTTAAAGCTACACAGTCTAACTACTAGGCTTATTATGTATTTACGAATTATTACATTAGTATAGGGCATATGGGGGAATATATAAAAGACAATACATCTTAATATGTACAACCATAGACATTAATATCTTATCCTACGACATGTTTCCCTTCTCCGAGAAATAACGTCCTCGACATTAGCTAAAAGGAAATATATATCCGAATATATCAAATATTCAAGACGCTGAATAAGATAAAATAAAATAAAATACATAAAATAAGACCTTATCAAACTGTTAAGGTTTCGGGAACATCTTATCAACATGTAGTAATAAATACAACATTATTAGTACAGTTAAATCAACATGCTTTGAACTTGATCATGTACAAACAGAAAATATGAAGAGATTCAATTAATAAATCAGTAATGCAATTCATCAGTTTACAGCATACACGTTATACTCATTCATATTTATTACAAGGTTACAATTACCAGAATGTATACCCTGCTTTGCACCTTTAACGGTCAAACATATATTGCTGGAATGTGTAGACTTTGATCCTATGCGTCAAAGGTACTACAATGTTAATACTATGACCGAATTATTTAATACTATAGATTTTAGTCTAGTTTTAGATTTCCTGAAGGAAGTCAGACTATATAAATCATTATAATATATTCTTGTATAAATTAACTTCTTTATATACCCATATTTGGGCATTTGTTGATTTACGTATATAATTAATATTACTACCATTTCATCCCTTACTTGTAAATAGTTTTATCTTTATATATTTACATTAATTTTTAATTAATCCTTCATTTCTTTCTTCATCATTCATCCGTTTTTGCGCACAATTTGACCTATTTATGTGTCGACGTGCCGTAAAACACCATTCATTCATTCATTCATCAGTTTACAATTGATTAGATTCATTCATTAGTCTCAGCAAATTAGTTACAGAAACGTGACCGTTTCAACCTGTAACTGAAAATAATAATATTAAAAAATGTCACATATTACACTGTGTGAATCGAGCAATACTTTCTCCAAATTTCTTCTCTTTTTGCCGAAATTGTCCCGAAATTTAAAAAAGACAAACAAGAAGAAAGTTCGCCATCCACATAATCACTTACCAAACTGTGTATATAGTTGTGTATGTAACCAAAATAACAACACACGATTGCGTTCAAAACATAATGCACCGCATCGATTAATTCGCAACTATTTCACAAACAGAAATACACAATACTGCGATCAACCGTCTTGAAATAAAAAAGAATACTTACCTCTCTGTTTTGTTACATCAAAATTACCTACTGTAGTCGTAACTTGTTAAACCATTGAACCATAATGGTATTAACCAATGGCATAGTTTCCAGTTGTCATCCAGGACGGTGGTTTTCGTTGCCGTGTTGCACCGCGTGGCAGTAGGCCAATGTCGTTTGGAAGGAGTCGGTGTGGTGGTTTATAGCTAGCTGCTACATAGCTGCATGAGCTTGATGAGTGAGACTCATCAGCTGAAGTCTGAGCTATAGACGTGCTCTGTCCATGCTTTTCTTCCGAAGAGGAGAACCCACTGGCTTTGTCTCTAGATGGAGGTGTTGGCAAGCTCAATAAATTTCTATTCACAGTTCGAAACTTGCCTTCGCCGTCTTCCCGTCGCACAACGAACACCGGAAGGTCAGTGTTTTGTTGCTGCTGAACAATGTATGGGTGTTCATTCCATACATCAGCCAATTTCTGCTTTCCTTTGAAGCCTACATTCCTGACCAGCACGCGGCTCCTGGTAGAAGCTTCGACTCCCTCACCTTCCGATCATTGTACTTTTTAGCATTGCAGACACTTCGAAGAGCTGTCTCATTAGCACGTTTGTATGCGTAGGAAAGTCTGCTGCGAGCTTTCGCATGTAATCAGAAGGCGAGGAGCCACTAACTCGCTGTCGCTTTAGTCCACCGAAAGTGTCGATATCTAACTTGGGATGACGTCCAAACATCAGGAGGTATGGGGCATATCCTGTGATTTCATGGCGTGTAGCGTTATACGCGTGTATAAGGGTTGGAACAGATGATTTCCAATCCTTCTTTTTGTCATTCTCTAGGGTCCCGAGCATTTGTAGAAGTGTTTGGTTGCAAAGCTCGACTTGTCCGTTGCCTTGTGGATGGTAAGGCGTTGTCTTCGATCGTTTCATCCCAACAATTCTGCTTAGTCTCTGTATGACTCTGGACAAGAAGTTCTGTCCCCGATCACTGTGAAGTCTCTCCGGAAATCCATAGTGAACGAAGACGTTGTCAGATAGCAAGTACATTCTCGAACCCTCCTTTATATGCCTCAAGTGACAAGTAGTCGATGCACACCAGCTGCTGAAGAACCAATGTTGACCAAGCCTGTCGCAAGACTGTGTGATGTTTTTCGCCGAATGCATCTGCCACACCGACTCACCCACTGAGCCACATCAGCGTCTATTCCCGGCCAATAGAATTGCTCTTTAAATAAATGAGTGGTCCTGTCTATTCTCTGGTGACTCATGTCATCATACAGTGCTTCGAACACGGTCATTCGAGCTGACTCCGGAAGTACGATCTGTTCTACTGGTTCATCCCGTATAGCAGTTCTATGGTACAGAACTCCGTCTTTGAGACTCAGTTGTTTCCAATTCCGAAGGTACTTCCTGTGTAGCACTACGGGGTCGTATGATATGCTTGGTACATTTAATAACAAGGTCCGGACTTCGCGTTGTGATTTCCATAATTTATTGGTACATATAAACAGTCCGAATGATTACACATTCATAATACGCTATGATCATCCTGTTATATATATTCTCATCCGTTTAGTATAGTGGTTTTTAGTACTTCCATTTGTTAACTAATTAAACAGTCCCTATTGTTAAATGTCTTAGGTTCACAAAGTAAAATAGTATTTAGAAACTTTCAAATGTCCAAATATTCCAATTAGTATGTAACGATGACTGCCCTACTATACTGGCTTCCATAGTATAGTTTAAATTATCCCACACCCTGTCTTAGACTGCGGGGATTCATCTTACAAGATAAACTGACTCTTCACTCTTTAACCACCGACTTCAGACTCTCTACTAGACTTTCCGTGCGCTCAGTATTATCCTAGAAGATTACCCATACTGCTTTTCGGCAGTTAGTCATGCCTCACATATGGACATCGACCTGTATCATTGTATGCATAAATTACCCACAATAACTTTCGGCGAATGTTCTTCCCTAATATGGCAATACCTCTTAACTCCCAGAATTCATAGTTTAGTTTAGAGCAAGTAAACAATAACAGGTGTTTAGAAGATTAACCAACAACTAACTGACAGTATCAGGAAACTGCCATGGCATGATCAGTTATAAGAGGGGTGTTTTTTTAACTCTAATTGTGTTACATTTATAAACTGTTATTAGGCTAAGTACAATGGCAAGACTGTAGTGTTACACCTGGTCTCGACAGATTGCCTTAGCATCTGGTTCGTACTAGGTCGACTCCAAGAACCACAAGAGTCTTTACACTTAAGATCGCCGTGTCCGCATCCTGGCCCTTTATCCAATCATGTGTGGTAAGTGCATGAGATTGGATAAGGTATTCTGGATTGTCTTGGTCCGTGACTCTGTCATCCCGTGTTTCGGTCCTTGATATGCAAGTGTTCATGTTGAGTACTGCTTTCACAACGTCAGATTCGACTTGTTCCACATCTGTATCGACGTCGAGGTGATTCTGACGAGATGTCAATGTTTTTCTTACCATTACAATAATACATGGTGTATTCGTAGTTAGACAATGCTGCCACCCATCGTTGTCCAGTTGCGTCCAGTTTAGCTGTGGTTTTCACGTAGGTTAACGGATTATTGTCAGTCAACACCTCAAATTTTATACCATACACATAGTCATTAAATTTCTCAGTGATTGCCCATTTGAGAGCGAGAAACTCAAGTCTACCTACATGGTAGTTCCGTTCTGAGGGCTTCAGACTTCTGCTGGCATACGCAACAACACGCTCCTTTCCGTCCTGATTTTGGTATAAGACTGCCCCAAGTCCGCTTCCCGATGCGTCTTTGTGCAACTTAAAAGGCTTCGAGCAGTCTCAATAGACAAGGACTGGTGCTGTGATGAGCTTTTCGATGATTGTTTTCGAATGCCTGTTGTTGACTGCAATTCTACTCAAATGGCGTTATCGTCGCTGTCTTGTCTATTTTGGTGCAGTTACCTACTAGAAGATAGTTGAGTGGTCTAGCTATGCTGGCAAACCGGGGAACACATTTTCTAAATTACCCCGCAAATCCGAGGAAACTTCTTACATCCTTGACATTTCTAGGTATTGGCCATTTTCGTACGGCGTCAATCTTACATGGGTCGGTTTTGATACCGTCTTTGGAGACTACGTGACCCAGATAAGTGACTTCACTTCTCAGAAATTCACATTTCGAAGCTTTCAGTTTCAGGTATGTAGCATAGGTCTGTAAGTTTCTCTTTCTGCTCCTCGCTATTAATATGTTGTACATCTAGCTTCATTGTTACCACGAAAGCCTTCTTCTCATCCTCAGATGTAATCTTCTTTTCTGGTTTTCCCGATATTTGCCGACATCCGGTACCCATGATCTCAATACTTCCACTCCAAGCAACTCACATAATACGGACTTGTGTTGAACCTTTATCGTCTTGGCCGACATATTAAAAATCTTAACAGGGACTCTTTAAGTAGATGATTGGTTATCCAACTTAATGATTCGAGGATAAACTCCGATTCTACTTGATCTTAAATCTGATGATTCTGTGACTGCAGATTTATTGTCAGATGTTTTCCTTACCATTCCAGATAAGTTTATTGTCTCAAAGGGTATCCATATCTCTTGTATTTGTAGATCTAACGATTCCAATGGGTGCAAATGAATTTATTGATGAAACTACTGATTTCCAATTTTCAGATAGTTTATGTCCATCATCTACGGAGATGAACTTGATAACGTTTGTTCCAATGATCATAGGTACTGTTAAGTTGTAGTCCGTATTTGGAACTACTAACACGGGTACAGAGATCTCCTGATTGGTAATGCCTGGTCCTTGGATATTTACTTCAATTTATCCTTTGTAAGGCAATGAATTGCCGTTTGGTCCTTGAATTATAAGTGTTTCCAAAGTGTGTAGTTCAGGTTGTGGATCCAGATGTTGATAAAGATCTTCACAAAGTATGGTTAGTATCGACCCTGCAAGACGTTTCAATATTGTTGATGTATACGTGACTCCCATTTGCATGGCCAATCATTCGAAAATATTAATATTTTTCTTTATAGTTTTTTTTCAATGTTCCCCAGTTGCCCTGCCTTGTTTGAAGAAGCCTCTTTGTTGCTTTCTAGTATAGGTTCTTTCTTCGTAGGCTGTCTCTCACCTATTCCTCTTCCTCTTTCGCTTCTATAGTTTCCACCTCGAAAAAATCCTCTTCCTCTAGCATATTCCCTTCGTTCATTGTTGTCTTGTAATCTTCTATAATCTTTTCTGGTTTCGTTCTCTTACTGTATTTCGGTTAGAAAATCCATCTTCTAAAACAAATTTCTCATCATGTCTTTCGAACCGTCATCTTAAATATGTATCGCTGCTTACTGTACTTTGTTCGTAACGATGTTTCTCGAACCTTTCACCGACCTCTGCTTTTGGACCTGAAGTTCATACTCCTCGGCGCGGACTTTGTTTCTTAGCTCTTCGAATCGTATGTTGCTTTCAAATTGCACTCTTGTTGCAACTTTCATCTCCTCGTTCTTCAAGCCTCTCCACAACATTACATCTTTCTCCTCTGGTTGTTATAGTTGCTTTCCTTGATGCTTGTAATAAAATCTCCTCTAAACGAAGGCCCCATTCAACAATTGACTCAATGTTATCTTGTTCCGCCTCGAAGAAGTGAGATAGAATACTATCTTTACTAGCAATGTTTCCAAATGCATCTTCTAACTTGAGGATTTCTTCGACAGCAGCATATGGTCCTAAGTGCAGCATGATTCTGTTTGCTTGTCCTTTCAAAGCTTTGCGGATAGACTGGATTACCACAAGTTCAGAATAAATAGCTTTCACACTTTCCACTTCCAATTTCCATTCTTCAAATATGGCATCATTTCTGGTTCTGGGCTGGGTTCCATTCCAGAAAAGTATGTCAGGTTCAGCTTCACATTAGGGTTATCACTTCATCCTGTTTTCCCTTCTGATTTGTGATGTTTATCCTTTTGAGCCAGTAGCTTGCTATCTTCCTTATTATCTATTTGTGGTAGTATCTTGTTATCCTCCTTTGATGTGTGACTAATATTTACTTGTGGAAGTATCTTGCTATCATCTTCTTTCTTCGGTGATCTGAAATGTTCATCAAGTTGTGTTGGTATCTTGTAGTCTCTCTTACTGTCTAGTGTACCAAATGTCCCTCTCTCTGTTTCAAATATACTGTTTTGTTCAGTATAATTTCTAATGTGTCTTTCTATTCGCAATATTATCTGTTCCCTCTCTTTTATTTCATTGTCTTTAATCGACTCAATTCCTAACTTTGGTCTAGTGTCTTTTGTTGTTTCCGCCTTTCATACAACGCGTTTAGCACTAGTATGATCGTCCACTTTTTTAGGACTGTTCTACTACTTTCCGCTAAAGTCATTTGCTCCCTTCTCAACATTTTTGATAAGACTTGATATGATGGGTTTTTCTCTCTTTCTATCAGCTGACTTTTCTCCTGCTGTATACGTTCATGTCTTCTTCTTAAAGACTCACCATTCTCAATATAACGACTGATCTTCTCTTCCGTTATACATACATTTCTCTTATCACGACAACTATATGGCGAGCTACAATGTGATCTCAGTTCATGCAAGGTGTGGAAAAAATCCTTAAAGCTCCTATCCACTGTATTGTATACGTCTTCACTGCCTGTTAAACTACTATAGTCCTTCTCTCTCTGATAACTGCTATCAGGGTTTAACCCATTTCTATTTTCCAAATTTCCACTCATTCGACTCATTTCACTCAGTGTCCGTCTTATCTAACATGGTCTAACATAGTCTATAAAGATTGGTTATTGAGGAGGTATTACATTTCCTATCAATACCATTCGGGACGCCATATAGCTTTAAGTCTGTTTTCCATAAAAACTTCTGTTTAAACGACAGAAAACATGTCAAAATGGTATTTAAAGCAACGATGCATTCCAACAACTAATTTAGAATATGAAAACCAGGATTAAGCTGCACATTTGCTTGTTTAATTTTGAGAGATGGGCATATAATGTCAGTAGTGAGAATGTGTGTCTCATTGTTTAATCTCCCAGAAAAAATTGTATTATATGCAAAAGATCCATGTCGGAAAACTATTTCCAGCGCGTTTATATTATGCGAGATCACAATGTGTGTTTGGGACTGGAAAAATATAAGTTACATGTCCATTGTTATCATTTGTATGCAAGCCCCGCCAACCAAATATTGATCTGACAAACGTTAAACCCGCTGGAAATAATGTATATCTTAAAATCTTAAATGAAATACACAATTCTTTGAGAGATTGAATATATTACAATCAAGTTCTGCAAATATGCAGCTTCCCATGCACCCTGTATTTAATTTAAATGTATTGATGTAGAGTAGCGTTACTTTAAATAATATGTCTAATATCGCCTTTTTATTTTACATGTTTTCTGGCGTTTATGATGTTCTGCTTTTCGTCTACCCCAGCCTTGAAAGTAGTGCATCGAGTGATATGTGTGGAAACAACATCATCCTCAGTAGAATGAACTGGAGTATACGAATTAGTGCTACCGAGTTCCAGAGATAAAACATTGACGTAATGTAGGCGTCAAACAATAATTACATTATTAGCTGCTTTATGAGCAGGGACTAAAACAAATTTATTATGAAATTCTTGAATTCCCGATTTTAAATTACCAAAGGAAATCCTAGGTCTCGGAGGAAGTAAAGAGGGGTTAGCATTATAAAAGTTAATACTTGTTTCTATAATTTTAAATATGGACTTTTTTCAAATAGAAAGAGAGTTTGGGTCCGCATGTTCTCTACGACACCATTTTATACTAAACTCCTCAATGGATTGGGCGATCTGAGCAGAACAGGCATTAACATCGATAGTTGAAGGTAATCTATACGTAGGACCTTTCGAAAACGGATGCCGAATACATTTATCAACAATATCAACATAACCAATGATGACATGACCTGCTGGAGCATAGCAAAAATTTGATGTGTTCACATGAGTGTTATTTACTATATCAAGGTCAGAAACTATTTTGTTATAGTTGAAATAATATTTCTAATAAGATTTTTTCTTTCTGAATTTTTTAAATATTTAGGGATAGGATCAACTACATGACTATCTCGAAAAATACTAGACATGCCAGCGAAATCAATACCTTTATTAAGATATAGTATTTTTAGAAAATGCCTGACGTGATCAGATACCTTGTCAATATGGGGTCGGAGAACATGTTGTGTGTAACTTTGAATTATGGAAGCAGTGTTATACAAGGGATCTGTACGAATGAATACTTGTCTGATTCATCGTAGATCAACTTAAGTGAAAAAATGGACAGAGATGTAAGCCGTGAAAACATAGAGAGCTTTCCAGACTGTTTAAAAATGGTATGTAAATCAACGACTGAAATGATTACACGCGATTTACGTTTGATGTTATCATTACGCCTACAAAAGTAAAAGTTGAATAAATACCGAAAAGGTGATCCCTTGGAAACAACACACGCAAACAAGAGGGAAAAGTAGAGGCTCGGTTTTACTGAGTATTTTCATGAGAGGCAATTATAAAATGCAACACCTCTCACGCCTTTGAAGTCATCTCTCTTATCATAGATTTGAGTATGTATGAAATCATTAGAAACGGAGAGATGAAGATCGATGAATGCTGCTTCAGTATCCGAACTGTTGGCTTTATTCAACGTGAGCTCTGGTGGAAAAATGTTAGTAACCATATGAGCAAAGAATGGATTATCAATATCGAGTACGTCATCTAGATACCGAGATGTATTATTAAACGCATCAATAACTTCACTCTGGCTAGCAGGTGACAATCTGAACATAAAATATCTTTCATAGCAGTACAAAAACAAATGTACGACAAGTGGCGCACACTTAATACCGATAGGAATACCAACAACCTGGCCGTAAACAATTTTACCGTATCTTATAAAGATGTTATTGAGAAGGAAAGATAAATCTCTACAAACATTGGCAAAAGTCCACAAATTATAATTATCAATAGGGACGTTTGTAAAGAAAGCCCTGACAGTATAACAAGCTAGAAAAGTTTTACATTCTCTAGCAAAATTCTTCTGAATAAACTAACGTGATTTATCTTTGATTAGATTATGTGGTAGAGTAGTTTATAGTGTGGAAAGGTCGTAGGTGCTTAGAGAAGAGGTTTGACAATGCTTACACCGTAGTTTATCAAGGACATCTCCAGAGTGTTTGATAGAACAAAACAAATTGATTAAGTTATATATATACCTCGTCGTCAGTAGGTTTAGAAATGTGTAAATATGATGTACAATATGGCTGTTGTTGGCTTGATATGTACCTTAACAAAACATCTGCTTCTCCCGCTTCTCAGTAATTGTATCAGTTTCATGGTAAAATAAATGAGTTATTGTAGTGTAGTCTCAGCCTAAATTTACATAACAAGTAAAGAGATCATTATGGGTACCAGCTGTGCACTTCTTTTCGCTGATTCGTCTTTGCAACATCTTAGTCTTTGTTTTGTTAGTTTCTCTGGATGTGGACTTTATTGTCGGAGAATTCCGTTTGATGTGATTTAGTTTTATTTACACTGTCTTGTCTATATGGGCGTCTTAAGACAATATAATAGCGAGGACTGTGTACACATACAATTGATTCAAGCTAACCTGTAGGACTTATTGCTTACTGACCGTTCCATTTCGGCAACCCTGTCTCCACCACCATTTCTGTTGTATGGTTTTCTTTTTCATTGTATAATTAATTAAATGTTGCTCCTTGTGTGTAGTACATAGCGGCCATACGATGCCACTGCTTTTGGACGCTTTGGTGTCTATAGGTCCCTGTATCTCATTTTCGTAATCTTTGTAAAATCGTAATCTTCTTACCAAATATAAAAGTAATTTAAGTACTTTTCTGCGACAAGGACTATCACACTGACCTCTTTGGTGACGTGATTTACAAACTTCGCAAGATCCTTGGTCATGATCACTTTCATACTATCTTTGTTAAACTTGTTCAAAGGTTTATCAAAAGAGGTTATGACCCTCTCATTTTGCAACGCACTGCATGCTTGGTGGTAGATCCATTTACAGTTCGCCGCTATGCTTTTCTCTTTAATTGTGCGTTGACTGGACAGGCTGTGGACCCTATGATGACCTAAAGCCCAAAAGGACGGTGACGTTTGATGATCTCTGCAGTCTTGTCTTGTCGCGCCCTCAATGGTTTATTCTCTCTTTGCTCTGGCTTTTGCCCTGTCATTGAGTACTTTCTTTGTGGCTTTCTAGGTTACTGGCTGTATTTGTATTTATATATACACGAGCATCTTTGTGTTTTACTTATATTGCCTATTAATTCTGCATTGTTGGTAAGAGAATAGTTCATTGCGGGAATTTCTTTATTTACACTTTCTCGTTTTATTGGGTTGACAGTAGGGTAAATGTGAGGTTTGGTGCACCCTAGAACCTGGTTTAAACCCCCAGCGGCTTTTTTAGCTACATACCGTTCCAAGGCGGTAACACTATTGTCAACCCTTTTGTGTTTGTGATGTATTCTTTGTTTCTGTATGTGTTTTTGGTTGACTGTCGTCCTTGAATGCTACTTTTCCTGTTCCATTTTTATATCTATATTTCTATTGCTATGAAACTAGTTTTCACCAGATACACAGGCAGAAGTCATAGCAGCCTTTCATAACACCCGTCAGTGTTGACCATTGACAACACATTCTTTTCTTCTATGGTTAATAATATATATCCAAAAGAGCTAACGTTGAATAAAGCCCACAGTTAAACTCATCAAAGCTAATATTTCCGATAATGTTGCTTCTTATCTCGATTATATTCTCTCGATGAGAGAAATAATAAATAATTTTAACATTGTAAATTATCCCCACCACTTAGACTATGTTATTCGAGTAATGTGCTACGAATCAGTAGTGTTATTTTTTACTGGTCCTTTGGGACCAACGAGCCCAATAAAGGTGGCTTTAAAGTAGAATACCGCTTAAGCCGGTGCTAGGGGGCGTGAGAAGTTTTGCTTCTTTCATTACTTCTCATGAACAGACTCAATAAAACCGAGTCTGCTGCTTTATTCTCTGAATTGTGTTTGTTGCTTTCAAAGGATCACCTTTATCAGTATTTTTTCTTATAGGGTTTATGTTTTTCCACATATTCTTTCGTCTAGAGCTCGTAGTCTATATGAGGACCTTAACATTCGAAACTGTTGTATAACTTAAACGCTACTCCACCAGGCGTTACCAGAACCTTCAAAAAACGTTTGCAATATCATAATATCGTTATCTATTTTTAAAATGTAAAGAAAAATAATAAAAATATAAATAAAAAAATAAAAATAAAAATAGGAACCCTTCACAATCTGACCTCTATGGTGACATGATTTACACACTTACACAGAAGATATTTAGTCATGATAACTTCCATACAATCTTTAATAAACTTGTGTTTATCAAAAGAGATTATGACCTATCATTTGATAATTTACTGCATGTCTAGTGGTTGACACTTATACATTCGCCACTATGCTTTCCTCTTTGGTTATGCGATAACCCGACAGATAGGGGACCCTATGATAACGTTTACTTAATTCCTGAAAGCTTTACATGTTTATGTTATTAAGCTAAAGCTTGTTTAAACTACAGCAACAACCTCTATAAAAGCTTGAACAAAAAGCATCCTTGGACTGATTAGTCAAATTCATTCTTTATTTCCTTTCTTTTACAGTTCACAATATATAAAGGAATTGAAACGACATTGGGAATGCATGGACACTGAATATACATGGAATATGCATCCAAATACTACAGGACTGCTTTTTTCTGAAATGGGACATAAGATACCGGCAGTATTAAATGCACTTTCAAAATGGTGTGGATGTCGCCTCTGGTGATACATACATGTAATAAGTGTTTGAAACAAATCAAACTCATTTCAGTGATGCCAATTTCTGGGTTAAATGTTGAGGTAAATAAAATAGTCTGCACTGAATGTCTATCTGAAAAAAAACTATCCTATAAACATCGGTACTATTCACCTCCTTACAAACTGTATTGTGACACCGTTTGAGATGTTTATGTTCGGATGACAGTAACCGGCTAAAAACGATCGGGATGATTATGCATTCTGTGCAAACTTTGGATAGTTTTCAACAATAATGGAGGATTTTTATTTTCAAATTAGTGCAGAAAAGATCTATTTATTCAATATTGCTATAGGATTGGTATTGTCGCAGGTTATACTGTTATGAAATATATTTCATGTTGAGTTTGTCACCTGTAAACCAGAGAGACATTATTGATGCGTTTAATAATATATCTCGGTATCTGGATGACATACTCAATATTGATAATCAATTCTTGGCTCATATGGTCGCTATTATTTATCCACCAGAGCTCACGCTGAATAAAGCCAACAGTTCGGATTCCATAGCAGCATTCCTCGATGTTCATCTCTCGATTTCAAATGATTACATACGAGGGGCATTCTGAAAGTTCTAATAATGTGTGCGGATTAGTAATACTGCTCTTACCTGGTGAAATTTGTCTATTGTAGTTCCCCAAAGTATTCTCCATTGACTTGTACACACTTTTTCAGACGTTTGATCCAATCAGAAAATGCTTTTTTATAGTCCGATTTGGTATAGTACTTGTGCATTGGATTAAGGCGCGTCCAACAGCTGTGCGGTTCTCAAACCGGCGACCTCTAAGGCACTGCTTGATATATGGATTCAGCAAGAAATCACAAGGTGATAGGTCTGGGCTGTATGGTCGATTTTGCAAAGTATGAAGTCCGTTGGTCTTCAAATAATCCATTACGACGGCTGATTTGTGTACCGGAGCGTTGTCATGGAGAAGTTTGTCCCCGCACCCCGATTCGTGAACGGGCCTCTAAATAATGATTAACGACGGCAGGTAAAATCTTCTCAGCGTAAACCCTTCCCGTGGCAGCGGTGCGTTCTGGGACAGGAAACTGAAGTACCATTCCACGTGCATCAACAAATAATGCATACAAAACCCGTTTGACACTTCTAGAACGTCGGGCGATTTGTCGTCTTTCTCCATTTTGTCCAACCCAAACTGTTATTTTCCTTTCCGTCCGGCTCAAAGAACGATACCCAAGTTTCATCACCTTTCACAATGTCAAATAGCCGTATATCATCACAGTGTTCATAAACTGCCAATAATTCTGTCGCAATTCTAACGCGCTCCTGTTTTTGCTGATCGGTCAGCATATGGGGGATCCATCGTGCGCAGATCTTCCTGGTTTTAAGTTTATCCTTCAAAATGGTGAAAACTGCCCCCGAACTTAGACCACATATGTCAGCAAACTCTTCCAGCGTGTAACGTGCATCCTCATCAACTGCTTTCTTAACGGAAATGACGTCATTTTCACAAAATGCCGTTAAAGGCCGTCCTGAACGTGGGTCATCTTCAACCGTTTTTCTGCCGTCTTTAAATCGAGCTGACCATCTAGCAACGGTAGAATACGACAGAGCATCATTCCCATAATCGGCTTTTATTTCCTGTGCCGAACAGTTTAGCAGCGACCGCACTTTTACATAGACCCTCTGCTCTTCTTTCGCCATTTGTGTACATGTACGCTTAACTATTACCGATGCATAAAACCATGCCTGATAAAATGCGCCACGTTTATTTACCCGCACGCTTAGCACGAGGAAAATGGGCACAAGCAGACGCGATAATGTTCACGCTTTCATTACATGTACAATTTATAAAAATTGATAAATTCTACGCAGCATTATACGCCCATTATCAGAACTTTCTGAATGCCCCTCGTGCATACTAAAATGTATAATAAGAGAGATGACTTCGGTGGTTCCACTACTCCGGCCGATAAAAGGCTCTGGGTATTGTTTAACCACTCATAGAATATGTTGTCAGCTTTTTAATTTAGTCTTTTGGCTGTTACTTGTGATAGGCAGGCTTCATAACCGCCGCTCCCAACTTAATTCCTTTTTGTTTATTTCGCTCTTCGGGGCATACACTATTAGATCCTGGGACCATACGCCGCTGGATATAGGGGATGAAATAAATATACAAATATTGCTATATCCACCGCCATTTGCTTGCCATCTTCGGGATGGTTAAAATTCGGTACTGTTGATTTTTATGAATATTGAGTTCTGCTCAACCAGGGGGTAGAGGGCGTGTGCAGTAGCTAGCATATTTCACTACCGCTCATGAACAGTATTAATCAAACCGAGACTGAAATATTTCGTATGTGTCGTGCTCGGCCGTTTCCAAAGGTCCATTATCATACTCTTTTTTTAACTTTGACATCATTAGCTATCCACAATTAGATGGGGATATAATTTGAGCCACATCATACGGGGTTTATATCTCCCAGCTAATTCGTTTTGCTAGGGCATGTAACGATGTCAGGATTTCAATTATCGAAATCAAGTTATTACAAGTAATTTCCTTCGTTTTCATTAACTACGTAGATCTTTCTTAAAGTTATATCGCCGCAACGAAAACCTGCTGGAAACGTACAACACCAGTCTAAAAACAGTTCTGCGACTAGGAATATCACAACCGTTATTCTATGGAGATGAAATTTATAAACTTTGGAAATTAAAGTGGTCTGACGGATTTCCTGACCACTTTACAAAATTAATCAGCAAATTCGTCAGAAAAGGATACGACCCTTTAATTTTACCACGCACTTCAATATTTGGTGATAGACCACTCTACAGTCAGTCACTACGACTCACCTTTTTCTTGTGTGATGACCGGACAACCTCGTGGGACTCCATGATTGCACCTTCTGAAACCCTGAAATGGGACGTTGGTGCTGGAAACTTTGTCCCGCGGGTTTTCTAGTCGTACCCTAGATTGATTTTCTCTTGGGCTGCAAATTCTGTGTTGTTCAATACAAGTCTATATACATCCGGAGGTATTTCTGTGCATTTACACTGTCTTGTCAGTTTGAGCGCTGAAGACAGGATAATAGCGATGTTGTGTATAAAGCTAACCGGTGGGCCATATTGCCCACTGACCGTTCCAAGTCGGTAACCCCGTATTCACCACGCTTTCTGCTGCGTTATATCTTTTCATTGTATATTTAATTTGTTCTTCGTTTGTGGTACAGTGCGTATCTACGGTGCCATTGCGTTTGGGTGCTGTGATTTCTATAGGACCATTTTTTCTAATCAGTGAGGATGAAATTAGATGCATATTCCCTACACGATAGCTTGACAGTTATCGGTTTTAGATGTCAAAACGCAACTTCGTATTAATCAATATCTCATGTAAAATTCATAGTTTTGACGTCTGTCAGAATAAAAATGGCACGCTATTAAAGGCCGGTCGAAACATAATACAACCTCTGTTATCGCTATGGGGGAAATAATACTTTCTACCTTAAATATATAAATTATGAATGTAAACTGAAGAAACATATCTCATATTAAAAAATGAGATATAGGGTCCTATAGAAACCACAGCGTCCGAGCGTCATTGGCATCGTAGGTCCGCACTGTACTGCAAACAAGGACTTGAAAATACAATGAAAGAGACAAAATACAACAGAAAGGGCGGTGAAGACAGGGTTACCGACTTGGAACGGTCGGTAGGCAATAAGGCCTACTGGTTAACTTGAATCGATTTTATATGCGCACAATCCTTGCTATTATCCTGTCTTCAGCGCCCAAATAGACAAGACAGTGTAAACAAAACTACATCCCATCAAAAGGAATTCTCTAACAATAAAGTCCACATCCAGAGAAACTAACTAAAGAAACACATACAAAATAATAAACATCGTATTCAGAATCGTACTGAACAACCATAGTAGTTGCAGCTAAAGAGAAAGCCAATCTAGGGTACGACCAGAAAACCCGAGGGACGAAAGCTCATGCACCCACCTCCCTTAGTTGGGGTTTCAGTAGGTACAATCATAGAGTAGTCCAAAGGTTCAAATGTATTTTATGGAATGTGTGCAAGACTGTGTAAACGTAATATTAAATAGTTGTGTGAATCGGCAAGGTTTACATAAACATAAACATCACAAAAATCCTTATAATTCCAAAATTTAGATTTCAACAACGTTTTAAGATTGAAAATGCCATTAGAAATACAATGTCTATCGCAATCAAAAAGTTGTTCCACCACTTCATGCATGTGTAACCTTCATGAAAACGAAGTCACGCGTTAGGTTTCGACCAATGAAATAACGTTAAATATTAATATGCTAATAAATGTTGAATTACCATAGATGCAAGCTAGTTATAAGAGTGCATAGCCACTACGAAAGTACTGTTTATTTGTTACTTGGTTTAAACTTAACTTAGTATTAAAATATTATAATTAAGTTTGGAGATTAAGTTTGGAGATTATTTTTTCAGATTAATACCTTACGCCATGAAGCTGCCACGTTTCTTGACAATTTTCACTATTTACAGAATAGCAGGTAAGACGTTTTCTTTATAAATTAATTTGTCAAGATTGTTTCGCTTTTTGTATTATATTAATGGATTGTTTCTAATTTAGGACGGTGTATATATTTATACAAGTCTGCACTATTGCATTATTGTTATATAGATTGGTTTAGAATATTTTAACGGTTCTTACGGAATTCTTGATTGTTTATTTTTTATATGCAGCACGCATATTTTAAAGTCATTATTAATACCTATTTGAATTTCTGGAAACAGTTATGACTTTAAAATATATATATATAAGGGTGAGAAAATACATACATCTACAAAATACCTTTAAAAAAGCACTGGATCCCCGAGGGGATACGAAAATGTTGAAATAAATTAATAGATGATATATATATATATATATATATTTGATTATATTGATCCGATACACTATTTAAAACTATAATAGAATAAAGAAAAAAAGAAAAATGTTTGTTTGTTAATTATTTCAAAAGGTTTTTCAAACTATGTTTCTGAAAACTGAAACTAACATCTAAGACACATTCAATGAAAATTTGAAAAAGATCAATTTAATACATTTTGAGAAATGTGCGAGTTTTAAAATTGTTTGTTTGTACCGAAAACATATATTTTCTCAAAAGTATATTGAATTCATCTATTTCATATTTTCTGAGAATGAGATATATATGATAGTGTCACAGCTGGCGAAATTTCAGAAATCTAGGTTAAAAGCCTTTTGAAATATTTGAAAAAAATCTAGGGGCCCAATAAACGGGACAGTGTAAATAAAAATATACCCGCCACTATAGAATCTCTAACAAACAAGACAGTATTAATAGGCAATATAAGTAAACATCCATATATATATTTCTTAAATACCTATCAATAATATATACTAGTACCTTCATTCTCTTACAATGTAATACAACAACCCGTATCACACTACAGGTTATCAGTATGCTACTAAAAATACATTTTGGAAAATGTCAGATTGGAATGTTGGGGATTGCCCATTAAGAACAATAGATGTTTTAACATCTAATGTGAACTATCAGAATGTTTGTTTGTGCGTTTGTGAACTTGTGGGTTAATTAATTAATTTAAGATTATGTCAGTAGGTAAATTCACCAGAATTTGATGTGTAATGAACACATGTGTAGTTGTTGCATTGTAATGTACATGTTTTCATTCGCGTGTAATGTACATGTTTTTATGTCTTTCCTGTGGTTTGCAGTTAATTTGACTTGATATAAATTTGTTTTAATTTGTTGTTTTTGATACATGTATTCTATTTTAATGATATGTAAAGCGGTATATAATAAAAGGATCACTACTATAGTAACGTGTTCTGAAGCTTGTATCACCTCTCATAGGTAAATGCCAGATCAGGATCACACGAGAGGCGTGATATAAACTTCCAGAAAAAGTTACTATGGTAATAATCCTATTATACATATATCTATAATACGTATTTTACGATTAGGGTAACAAACTATAGATACCACTGTGAGACCTTACGTTATGGGATAAAGTTATTTTATATCCAATATATATAATGATATATATATTATATATATATATATATATATATAAACTATAGATAACACTGTGGGACCTTACGTTATGGGATAAAGTTCTTATATATCTCACAATGATATATGATATATATATATATAAAAAAAAGAACTATAGATAACACTGTGGGACGTTATGGGAAAAAGTTCTTATATATCCAACAATGACATATAATACATATATATATATATATATATATATATATATATATATAGTTTTAAAGACACCAGTTTATTGGGTCAAAAATGATTTTTACACTAGATATATTGAGTCCTTACCTTGTTATTGGGTCCTCAATCTTCCTATTGGGTCTTGACCCAACAATTCAACGACCCAACTATACATGCATGTTTAACAGAACTACATTTACCTAATTAAGCCTCTCGCGCATAACTTATTCAACACGTTTAGTGGGCCCCTGAGTAGGGGTTATCTCCCCTTGATAATTTGCTAAGTGTGTATATATATACACTGTTTATCCAATCAGAGGTCAGAGTTCAGGAGTTCAGGACCCCATATATTGGGAAATTCACAATGACCCAATAAACTAGTGATGCGGTATATACATATTTTTAACAAGACCCAGCAAAAATGTTGGGTCAGACCCAGTATTACGGTTTGAGACTAAAAGGCGTTAACAGTTGAATTACCCGTTAAGTTACGACTATATAGGGATACATAAGTACCCGTAGGTGTACTTAATTCATAAAATAATATCAAAAACATATATTCACACTATTTCATGGTGGTCCCAATAAATGTGTTCCAATTGAGAGACCCGCTATCCTGGTGACTTTAAGTATATATATGCCTACATATATATAGTGCATATAGTTATGTATATTTTGCATATAGTTATGTATATTTTGCTTGTTATACTAGTAGAATTTGTATGGCGGTTCGGAACTATTTGCCAGACTGTGTGCAGTAGTCTCGTCTAAAACGCCCAGCGTTGCTTTAAAACGCCCCTTTAAACCCTCCTTTAGACGCCTAGAGCACCTTTAAAACGCCCACCGCGCTCACAAGTGCTGTAAAAACAGAACACTGAACATAATTGACAGGCTCCATGAATTTGAGAGAGCAAACCCCAGTCAATTAATCCAGTCGACTTACAGGTGTCAAGACAACAATACAGTCTAGGTGTGTCAGAGTAGTGCAACATTTGTTGGTGTTCATTTCTGCTATATTTCCCGCCAAATGAAATTGTTCACTGAGTTTACCTGAGTGCAATCGCAAATATACATTTAGGTATATTAAAGGTACTGGAGACGTTTTGAAAGAATACTAAGGTGTATCAATACGCGTTAAACCATGATAATGTGTTTTAGTTGCATTTAATTAAAACGAACTGAAAAGAAGAAACAACAACATAAAATAATGCATTGTCCTGCATGTAAAGTTTGCGTGTACATATGGCCTTGCGGTTTGCACATGCGGCTACACTGCCTGCATTGAATTGAATATTGTTTAACGGCTCATCAACACAGTTAGGTTACTTATGCGTGTGTATGTGTACATATGTGTACGTGTTTGTACATGTGTGTACTTGTCTGTATGTATGTGTTTACGGGGTGTGAGTGAATGCGTGCGTGTGTTAACATGTATGTTAGTGCGTGCGTGCATGTGTGCGCGCGTGTGCTTGTGTGTGTATGTGTGTGTGTGTACATGATTGAATACGTGAATGCGTACGTACATGCATTCATGTCTTTGTGTGTCTGCGCGTGCTTGTGTGCGTGCGTGCGTATGTTTGTGTTCATATATGTACGTGTGTGTACGTGTGTGTAAATGTGATTACTTGTCTGTACGTGTGTGTTTACGTGTTGTATGTATGTGTCCATGTGTTAACATGTTTGTACTTGCTCGTGTGAGTACGCATGAGCGTGTGTTTTGTGTGCGTGCGTGCTTGCTTGCTCGCGTGTGTGTGGTTGTACGTATGTACGTGTGTGTACGTGTACATGTGTATTTGTACATGTGTGTACGTGTGTGTACACGTACTTGCCTGTACGTGTGTATTTACGTGTTGTTTGTGCTAGCATGTATGTGGTTGTGTTTGTGCGTGCGTGCGTGTGTGTTCATGTGTGTACGTGTATGTACATATGTGTACTAGTATGGACGTGTGTGTTTACATGTTATAAGTGAATGCTTTCGTGTGTATATATGTATGTACGTGTGGGTACGTGTCCGTTTATATGTGTGCATATGTGTACGTGTGTGTAGATGTGTGTATGTGTGTGTAAATGTGATTACTTGTCTGTACGTGTGTGTTTACGTGTTTTGAGTGCGTGTGTGTACATGTATGTACTTGCGTGTGTGAGTGCACGTGTATTTTGTGTGCGTGTGTGCGTGCTTGCTTGCTCGCGTGCGTGTGTGTGGGTGTACGTATGTACGTGTGTGTACGTGCACGTGTGTATTTGTACATATGTGTACGTGTGTGTTCTTGTCTGTAAGTGTATGTTTACGTGTTGTGTGTGCTTGCGTGCGTGTGTGTGTACATGTTTATACGTACGTGCGTGTACTAGCGTGCGTGTGTGTGTGTGTGATTGTGTGTGTGTGTGTGATTGTGATTGTGTGTGTGTGTGTGATTGTGATTGTGATTGTGATTGTGATTGTGTGTGTGTGTGTGTGTGTGTGTGTGTGTATGTGTGTGTGTGTGTGTGTGTGTGTGTGTGTGTGTGTGTGTGTGTGTGTGTGTGTGTGTGTGTGTGTGTGTGTGTGTGTGTGTGTGTGTGTGTGTGTGTGTGTGTGTGTGTGTGTGTGTGTGTGTGTGTGTGTGTGTGTGTGTGTGTGTGTGTGTGTGTGTGTGTGTGTGTGTGTGTGTGTGTGTGTGTGTGTGTGTGTGTGTGTGTGTGTGTGTGTGTGTGTGTGTGTGGTTAGGTTAGGTTTTGCAAGTGAGTGCGTTCGTGTGTGTACATATATGTACGTGTGAGTACGTGTCCATTTACGTGTGTGTGTGCGTGCCTGCGGCTGCGTGCGTGTGCGTTTGTGTTTATACACACACACACACACGCTAGCACACATACCACGTAAACACACACTTACAGACAAGTACACACATGTACACACACGTACACACATGTACAAATACACACGTACACACACGTACATACGTACACCCACACACACGCACGCGAGCAAGCAAGCACGCACGCACGCACACAAAATACACGCGCACTCAAACGCGCAAGAACATACATGTACACACACGCACTCAAAACACGTAAACAAACACGTACAGAAAAGTAATCAGATTTACACACACGTACATACATCTACACACACGTACACATATGCACACAAACATACTCACGCACGCACGCACACAAGCACGCGCCGACACACAAACACATGAATGCATGTACGTACGCACGCACGTATGCACACACACAGACACACACACACACTCACACACACACACACACACAATCACACACGTACGCTAGTACACGCACGTACGTATAAACATGTACACACACACGCACGCAAGCACGCACGCACGCACGCCGACACGCACGCACACATATACACGCACGCACGCACAAACGCACGAACGCACGCACGCACGAACGACACGTAAACACACACGTACAGAAAGGTGCATGTACGCACGTACGTACGCAGGCAGGCACACACACACGCACGCACGCACGCACGCACGCACGCACGCACGCACGCACGCACGCACGCACGCACGCACGCACGCACGCACGCACGCACGCACGCACGCACGCACCCACCCACGCACGCACCCACCCACGCACGCACCCACCCACCCACCCACCCACCCACCCACCCACCCACCCACCCACCCACCCACCCACCCACCCACCCACCCACCCACCCACCCACCCACCCACCCACCCACCCACCCACCCACCCACCCACCCACCCACCCACCCACCCACCCACCCACCCACCCACCCACCCACCCACCCACCCACCCACCCACCCACCCACCCACCCACCCACCCACCCACCCACCCACCCACCCACCCACCCACCCACCCACCCACCCACCCACCCACCCACCCACCCACCCACCCACCCACCCACCCACCCACCCACCCACCCACCCACCCACCCACCCACACACACACACACACACACACACACACACACACACACACACACACACACACACACACACATACATATACATACACGTACTCACGCACACACGTACGGACCCACGCACGCACGCAAGAAAGCACGCACGCACACACAAACGCACACACATGCAAGTACACGCACGTACGTATGGACACATTCATGCACGCAAACACTCACAACACGTAAACACACACGTACAGACAAGTAAACATATGTACACACACGTACACATATGTACACACTTGTACACACGTACACACTTGTACACACACATGCATACATGTACACAAAGCCACGCACGCACGCACGAACACACGCTCACAAGCTCGCGCAACAACAGAAACACACATAAACACAAACACACACCCACGCACGCACCCACACACGTAAACGGACACGTACCCACACGTACATACATGTACACACACGAACGTATTCATATGCAACACTTAAACACACACACACACACACACACACACACTCACGCACGCACGCACGCACGCACGCACGCATGCACGCACGCACGCACTCACGCACGCACGCACGCGCACACACACATTCATGTCACAAAGACACGCACGCACGCACGAACACACACTCACACACAAGCTCCCGCAAACACACAAAAACACACACAAACACACCCGCACGCATACGCACACGTAGACGGACACGTATTCACACGTACATACATGTACACTCACGAACGCACTCACTTGCAACACCTAAACACACACGTACCAACAAGTACCCATATGTAGATACACACACACACACACACACAAACACAGGCAGGAAGGCAAGCACGCACGCACGCACGCCCACACACACGCACGCACTCACACAAACACACACACATACAAACAAACACAAGCACAAAATGTAGAGAGAAAAATCAGAACATATACCCAACAGTGATTAAAAAGGGGAATAACTACTTAAAACCAGCAGGGGAGACAACTCGGAAACACCACATGAAACCACAATTTGCGAAAAGCAGAAAAACAATCGAAAACCACTGGCATGTAGTTTAGTCAGAAATTATCACAATACAGATAACGCTACCAAATGAACATGAACAGCGCTTACATTAAAAATCTGTGAAATTATAACAATCAGTATATTTTATAAAATTTCTGTCAATTCCATGTTATATTGGAACTGTCAATTAATCGCATTGAACCGCGTTGCGTGCACATATTTTGCATAGTTGAATTCATCTTAAATTATAGTCAATCAATCAATCAATCGATCAATCAATCAATCAATCAATCAATCAATCAATCATTCAAGTCAGTCAGTCAGTCAGTCTGACTGACAGTCAGTCACTCACAAAACATTTTTCAAAAAAATACACTGATCAACTGCTCGTGACCAACTGCCATGTTTTTCCAGACGTCACTGTACACCATCTCAAAGCAGTGAAAATTGAACACTCACCCATTCGGATTAGAACGAAAATGTTTGCAGCATAAAACTGTACATACTGCAGCACAACACTACACATGCTAAAAATAAATTCAGTATAGATCTGCGAAAAAAATATATCAAGGCGACACCGGCAATATTTTTCGTGAATAACGACAGAACCAAAATTTGATGTTTTATTATGACGTGAAATTCACTTGAACACATGATATTCGCTTACATTTCTTTTTTATTTAAACATATATTAGCACAGTTTTATTTCTTAGTGCAAAATAAAATTTATAATCAGAATTTAGAACAGATACATTTTAACGTCATTTTTAACTTACGTAGAAAGAGACGATAAAGAATGTAACGGTACGTTAAAATTCTGTCTGGATTTTTTTTACCTATAAATAAACAGATGATTTTTTATTTGACATGACGCGAATTTTGTACGAAAAGTGCATGAAAAATATCACGACAGAAAGAATTGCCTGCGTACAAATGGAATACAAGAAATAAGATGAATACGCTAAAAGCTGGAACTCCTCTTTCAGCAAATACCAAGCCCGAAACAATTTCGTGTCTCGTCAAATGTGTAACTACGAACGACAAATCTTCCCGAAAGACACAGCGGTTCGAAAAAGGTGGTCAGACAACTTTAAAGCAAATAATGAAGAGCGACTAAGTTAATAAACATACTTGATGAACAGTCGACAAATAAGACACACCGCACCGAGGTTTTGAAATTTGCTGCACTGAATAAGTGGGTGGGGTATGTTTCTAATATTGTCAATAGATGAAATAAACAATTTGAAATACAAACACCTACCTATTAGAGTTCATATGAAGCTGCTTTCCATGATGTGAACATGTCTTTGGAATAGTGTCGGTACATTGTATCCATTTGAAACCGACCGAGACGAGAACTACAGTTCCAGAATCAAGTTATCGACTCGCAAGCACACACTGATTTTGGCAAATCTAATCGAATATCCAAGTTTCGCGGAATAGTCGATACTGCATGTACATTTGTGAGCACTGACAGACATATGCGATTTATAGTGTTTCATCAGGATGTTTCATCACCTGGAAACCATATCGACATTACCGGAGTGATTTGAGAAGTTCACTGTGAATAGTATACACAAAATAATCCATGTTGGATGTATGGTCCATTTTCATGTGCAAAATCACTAATTTATGCCAAAATCCAACTTTAGTACAATGCAATTCATGCTAAAATGTTCAATTCAAAATCAAAATCAGAAATATTGATCTAAGTCAATGCAAGCTGTTTCTTCAGGTCTCACTACACAGTGCGTCTTTACTATGTTGGCCTATATGAATAAAGTTTACAGGGCCATTCCAAACAGGAAGTTTCCAAGCTAAACGTTACTTTTTTATGTAACCAAGTCATTTGCTCACACAAAACTGTACAAACTCTGGTATGTTGACCAGGTTTTATTTTTTAATTAGAGTGGTGTCCTCCAATGCACTATTTTGGGCTTTAACTCAAGAGTTCGGATCAGAATTCCTACTTTTCTTCAACACCCATAAAACTGCCATATTTTGGTGGCAGTGTCGTCTAATAGCTGCACATCCAATTTCAGACTCTGTTCATCTCACCTGCAACAACAATAAACATATCTGTCAGCAATTATTAAAAATATTTAAAACCGAAGAACACACTGCTACTTTTTAGGCGTAAGAATCACCCTACCGTGTGTTTCAAGGGAGCTAACTGTGTAGTGAGACCTGAATGTTCTTTTAGGGCAATAATAACTCGAGAAATGGCTGAGATAGATAGGAACACGTTTATAGAAATAGCGTTTATATGTTGGTCTGTGCCTACATGTATGTAGAATTTTTGAGACAATGAATTCACACGAGATGTATATATATATATATATATAATATATCTTCTATATTATGTGTACATCATATATATACTTAAAGTCAACAGGATACTAGGTCTTTCAATGTGAACACATTTATTGGGACCACCCTGAAATAGTGTATACATCAGTGTTTGGTATTTTTGTCATGAATTAAGGACACCTAAAGATATTTATGAGTCCCTATATAGTCGTAACTGAACGGGTAATTCAACTGTTAACGCCATAATACTGGGTCTGACCCAACATTTTTGCTGGGTCTTGTTAAAAAATATATATACCGCATCACTAGTTTATTGGGTCATTGTGAATTTCCCAATGTATCGGGTCCTGAACTCTGATTGGATAAACAGTATATATACTCACTTAGCAAACTATCAAGGGGAGATAACCCCTACTCAGGGGCCCGATAAACGTGTAAAATAAGTTATGTGCGAGAGGCCTAATTAGGTAAATGTAGTTCTGTTAAACATGCATGTATTATTTGGTCGTTAAATAATTGGGACAAGACCCAGTAGGCAGATTGAGGACCCAATAGCAATATATCGAGTGTAAAAATCATTTTTGACCCAATAAACTGGTGTCTTTAAAACTATATAAACTATAGATAATACTGTGGGACCTTACGTTATGGGACAAGGTTCTTATATATCTCACAATGATATATATAACATATATATATATAAACTACAGATTACACTGTGGGACCTTACGTTATTGGATATTGTTCTTATATATCCCACAATGATATATATATATATATATATATATATATACAGAAGCGCCGTGGGTACATCCCACAAACCATATAAATGTTTATATTGACCCAATCCCTCATTCTATATTGTATATATAGATAGCGTAGTGGGATACTGCATCCCAGAACACCTATGAGCCGTGCCCGGCGGCATAGTGGTAAAGCGCTCGCTTGACAATCCAGGGTTAGTTAGTTCAAAAACCAGCCCGTCCACAGCGTTCGTGATATTTGGTCCCACCTCTGTTTCATGTGGGAGTGTTGTCAGTCACGGAAAAGCTGGTTAGTACCGGTAAAACTCTATGAAAAAATAAGTTAAGCGACCGCTGCAATAATGTGGAAAATGGCTTAAGCAAATATCAACCATACGCAAAATTATAATAATAATTTTAAGTTAAAACTGGTGAAATTATTGATGCCTTTAAAAATACTTCTCGGTATCTTGATGACTTACTCAATATTTATAATCCGTTTTTTGCTCATATGGTTAATAACATTTATCCACCCCAGAGCTCACGTTGAATATAGTCAATAGTTCGGATACAGTAGTAGCATCTCTCGATTTCAAATGATTGTATTCATACTAAAATCTATGATAAGAGAGATAATTTCAATTTTTAACATCATTAACTATCCACACCTGGATGGAGATGTACCAAGCCTCACACTTACCCTACTGTCATCCCATTTAAACAGGACAGTGTAAACAAAGAAATCCCCGCCATGTTCTAATCTCTAACCAACAAGGCAGCATCAATAGGCAATATAAGTAAAACACAAATATGCTCGTGTACATATAATACAAAAGAAAAAATAGCCTAGAAAGCCACAATGAAGGTACTCAATGACTTGGCAGAAGCCAGAGCAACAAGAGAATAACCATTAAGGGCAGGAAAAATCATAGACAAACATCAAACGCCATCGTCCCAATGGGCTTTAGGTAGGCGTCATCATAGGGTCCACAGCCTGTCCGGTCATCGTATAATTAAAGAGGAATGCATAGTGGCGAACTGTAAAAGGGTCCACCACCAAGCATGCAGTACCGTGCAAAATGATAGGGTCATAACCTCATTTGATAATCTGTTTTACAAGTTTAACAAAGATAGTATGAAAGTGATCATGACCAAGAATCTTACGAAGAAACACATCACCATAGAAGTCGGCTCGTGGTGATAGTCCTTGTCGCAGAAGAGTCCTTAAATTACTTTTATATTTGGAAAGAAGATCAGGGTTACGATAATAAAATTTTGCAAAGGTTTTACGAAGTTTATGGCAACGGTTACCCTGATTGAGTAGCTTTTTAGTTATACAAAGATAACGAATATTGATGTCCTCAACTCGAGTACAAGCTCTTGAAAAACGAATAACCCAGTGGGCACATGACGTCAATGTGACGTTGTATCCAACGTTGGGCTATGACGTTGGATTGACGTTGGATATTGGTTGATAATTAAAGTCAGGTAGACGTCATATTCCGACGTTTTTACAACGTCAAACCCCGACGTTGGATTGACGTTGGACTCTGACGTTGATACAAAGTCAAATTCCGACGTTGGATTGACGTTGGATTATGGTTGAAAATGAAAGTCAGGTAGACGTCATAATCTGACGTTGATAGAACGTCAAATTACGACTTTAGATAGACGTTGGATAGTGAACACAGATAATCTAAACACATTTAAATACATTTATTCATAGACACACAGTACAACAACCGAATAGAACCCCGCGGGGCAACGACAAACTAATTCATTCCATTCAACTGACCCAAGCCGAGTTGTGTTTACACTATGAATAGTACTACTACAAGAAATGAACAAAATGGCGCCAACTTGGCTAAGATAAACAATGAAAATTTGTCATCACGTTGGGCGGACCTCCAATACAGATGCATCGCTCCCTCTCTATATATAAGTCTACTTGCGATTGGTCAAACAGACGACTGATCTTGCGTTGTTTTGTGTCTTTGGTTGCCGATTGCGCCAATACTTCGAGTCGTGGTTCACATTTAGGCATGTTGATCACAAATTGAAATCGACTAGTCAATGAATGGCGGCTTTGTTTATTTTTTTCACTCTTGTAATGTCACGCGTAATCGGCCAATGCAGTGAAACGGCACACTTCGGCTTTGTACATTGACCGTGTTATACCAATTAGCATCGGTCCTGCACAAAGGAAATTGGAGCGAGACGAGACCTTTTCCAGGGCAAGGCGCCAAGTCCAAAGGGGCAGGGCGTAATGTGGGAAGACATGTCGTTAGAGGAAAGGGCAGGGCGCAGCGCACCGCCAAAACGTGCTAGGCACAACACTGGTTCAGACTTCTTTTTTCCTTCCACCCCCGCCAAGTCGGTCTGGCGCATACTTGAGGCAGTGGCCCAATGCCAAATTCATCTCATGCTCCGTGGTGGCATTCCCTTTCATCACGCTTTCTGTAAAAATATATATGAAAGAATGAAATAAAAAAGGAGATTACATGCAGAAGGCTGAAGGCAGAATGAAGAATTACAACTAGAGCAGATTGTACTATTATATTATACTTTTATTTAAATGTTTACATATGGAGCAAACTGAAATGCAGGCCAATACATTTCAAATTGTTTAAATCCACCAAAACTGAAGTACGAACATTCTCAAAAATCTTAGATTTAACCCTGCATCGCAGCATGTATTCTTTGAAGTTGGTGTTAATGTTAGCAACAGATGACACCAAAAAGATACCCATCATACAACAAAATCACATGCCTTAATTAAGTAATATTGAATTCTATAAGTTTAAATGTCATGACTGATGAGCTTTAACAATGGCCTACCAGTAACACAGTAAAATACTTAAGGGACACTTTGGTCTAGAAAGAGCATTACTTTATTATATCTTGAAAATGCAGTTACTTTCAAAATGTTGAATAACGCATGATATAATATTCATAATAGATTTCAAGTTATTGCAAATTTTAGATTTTTATGTTTTTTGAAAGAGTTACTTCCCTTTAAAGATGATTACGTCACCAGAGAACAAGTAAACTTGTAGTATATTTAGTTCAAATTATTTTAAATGCAAAACTATATAACATATGTTGCTGAGCATTACTTAAGATAATATTGATCTATATCAATAAAATTTTGTTGTTAAAATTTAAAGAGGGGCGGTGTTATATCAGGTCAGATCAATAATTTAACACTAATTATACACAAAAAATAGTTTAATAATAACTGTATTGCAATACATGACTTACATTCAAGTATATTGTTCTTTCAACCAGTATTATAAATGTAGACAGCCATACAAAAGCAGCTAAGATTATAGATATAACATAGTCAAGTCAGTTGTTGTTCCTTGATGAAACATGCAAGGGAAGTACCTCCGCAGGTAGACCTCACAAATGTTAATTTGCAGTAACTCAAAAACTTATTGGAATATTTTGATGCAATTTTTAGCATTCTGAACCTGTTTTCAAAATCTACAACATGACTTGTTTCTAGACCGAAGTATCTCTTAATTTATTAAAATTCGAAAGCGGATATGTAACTGGATACTCAAAGTATTTTTCACCTATATGTTATGGCCACTATTGTCATGTACAAACCTTTTACAACTTGGTATAGTCTAAGCTTTTGAAAGGCAAGCTTGGATTTCTTGCCCTTCATGTTAAAATGGCCCATAACTTCATTCGTCATCAGTCTGAAAGACAGAATTAAACATACTAAGCAAATATTGTACGAAATTGCTATTATACATTTGCTGTTTATTACAAACGTTAAATATACTACTTTCAAGAGGGGAAAATACACCCAACAGAGAAAGGTGGAAATAAGGTAAACATCCCATACTGTTAAGGCTAAATAAAATTAATCACCTGGTTCTCAGGCCCTCCCTCAGCCCTTTTTTGGTAAAAAATAAAAAGTTTCAATGAGGTAAATAAAGACTACAATACTGCTTTCGGCTCGCAAAGGTCATAACCAAGAATCGAACCACAAAAGTAGAGATGCATATGTTTTATCAGAAAATATCAGCTTGATATTGAAACTTAAGTATGACTTACTTAACATTGTTTATCTTTTGAAAATGATGTTTTATCCAAATACTATTGAAATCTAAAATACAAAGTCCCCCTCATCTCTTTCGTCAACCTGTAAAACTGCATTAAATAAATGCTTCCCTCTCACATGTCTTTTTGGGGAAAAGGGGTCTGGGAACCAGGTAATTAATTTTATAGACCGAATTTTTGGGAGTTTATTTTGTGTAACCCAAAAATAACTAGTACGAATGCGTCAGCAATTGTTCGTCGGACTGCCATGTGTAAACAGTTGAACATCCGTCCGGCCAAGGACCCACGATATAGGCTTATATTATGTTCGATTTAGCATCTAGTATGTTCTAATGATCAATAGGAGATAACATTAACCACGAAGATGCTCAAATCGTCATCACCGACTGTATCTTCAATATACAATATACTTTCACAATATACTGTGGCATTACCTCGTCAAAGCGAAAATAGATCATGTACATGAACATGCTTTATATAGCAGCGTGTACAGTTTTTTTCGGTTTACACGCCAATAAACCCCAAAATTATCACAGTCAATTCTTATTTACCTCTCCATTATCCTCTTGTTGAAAAATCTCATTTCAAATGTTTTGAAAGTCATATCATGTGCATCAACTATGTGTCATTCTTCAATATATGTAATTATTAGCATTTACCTTATTCTTATAAATCCCAAAATCCAATTTATTATATATCCTTCTCGGACAGAAAGAAAACATCGACTTCTTTAGTTAACATTCAAATCTAAAAGAACGAAATTCATTATGTCGTCACGATCGTCATATTATGACGTCATTATTTTATGACACCTCTAAGAAAGGACCAATTTAAAAACTTTGAACAAACGTTTGAAAAACGACATTCTAGTTGTGGCATATCATGTGTGTGTTTTTTTTTGATTGTATATGTTCGTGCGTGTGTGTGTTAGCGTGTGCGTGCATGTTAATTTGTGTGTGTTTTATTTATTATCTCTTAATTGAATTTAAGTATTGGACTCCTACGCGAAAGTAAAATATAATTTGAGAGG
Source organism: Cyrtodaria siliqua (assembly GCA_037043455.1). Classification (NCBI taxonomy): domain Eukaryota; kingdom Metazoa; phylum Mollusca; class Bivalvia; order Adapedonta; family Hiatellidae; genus Cyrtodaria; species Cyrtodaria siliqua. The sequence continues at coordinate 35,502 of JAWPHD010004678.1, forward strand.
TTAGCGGCACATAACATTGCAACATATCAATTGTTGATATTAAAGTCAATGCAATTGTCGTATGATACCGGCATTAAGTTGGTTCATATATCAAAAACAGTAAAAATTTAAAACATTTATCTCAGCATGTTGAAAACAAGTCTGCTATACAACGTTGTTATGACGTCAAGAGGCGACGTAAATACAACGTTGTGATTTTGACGTCGATTAAACGTTGGATTTAGATCGCCGACTTCGCGACCAAGATCCAACCAATATCCAACGTCACTTTGACGTCGTGTGCCCACTGGGAAGTTCAGACACATACACCCCATAAGAAGTTACTCGGGAAACATCCCCATCCAAGTGGGGGTAATTAACAATTTCAGAATTAAAATCATCTCTCTTGTCATCGAGAGATCTAAATCAAGAAAAGAAGCGTTATTATCAGATATATTAGCTTTATTAAGCTGATGTTCTTTAGGCTAAATATTATCAACCATATTTGGAAAGAAAAGGTGTCAGTAAGTTTGGGGCAGGGTATCAACCTTTTTTTTTATCAGTTTTAATCCAAAATTGCTGTCATTTTGAAGAAATATATGGTCGAAAGGCAACTCGAGGAGGGAGGGGATGAGAATCTAGCATTGTTTATTGTGGCCTCATTTCAGTTAATTTTCATCTGTGTATCTGAATATCACAGTTTAAGACTAATAACACAGAAATATTTACTTTTTGTTTTTAAATGGGCACCTATCCCCGCACCTTCTCAACCCAATCCAAATAATTAGATGATGATTGATAATAACCACCTCCCACCACCAAATAAACCCCTAAACAAAACTAACAAAAAAGGAATATTTCATTTTACCATTATCCTGCCTCCAATTTCCCTTCCCCTGGCCTCCATTTGATGGGAGCCCATAAACCAATAGGGGAGGGGTAGTGAGGGGGCGCATTGATATATGTGTAGATTTGATAAAACACAACAACAGACATAACTATGTAAATAAAACAAAAACATTCGGGCGGTGGTAATGATGGGGTGTGGGTATGGTTGCGGGGTGGGGGTGGCGGTTGGTGCGAAACAAATTGAGTAATTGATAAAAACAAAACAACAGAGATATGTAAATAAACAAAAAAAGCATTCGAGTTGTGATGATGGGGTGGTGTGTTTGGCGGTGCGCAACATAGGTAAAAGTGTAGAATTGATAAACCAAAACAACACAGAAATATGTAAACACAAATCGGGTTTCATGTGGAGGAGGGGTGGGGTGGTGGGCTTGGGTTAAAGTTCGGATGGGAAATGGGGAAATAAAATCAGCTTACACAGCTTACACGCAAATTGTGATTTGGGACTCTGACGCCGACGCCGGGTCGAGTACATAATTCAATGGGAGCCCAGGAGTTACAGGAACCACAATTACTTAAGCATTAATTAAAAAATATTGACCTTAAGATAATGCTATAAGGAAGCTCATGGCCAAATTTGGTTGTGATAGGATAAGAAATGTAAAAGATATAGACTTGTAAACACACTTTACACGCAAAATTTGATATGAAATGGGACACATTTTAAGGGCTATCATAATTTGGGTTCCAGGGGAGCCCATGGGTTACAGGAACCAAAATTACTTATGCAGTCCTTACGATAATACAAAATACACTGGTAAAGTTTGGTAAAAATCAAATAATAAATGAAGGTGCTAGAATATTCACAAAGCAAACGTTAACGGGCGACGACGACGGAAGACGGACAACTCGCCATCCAATAATCATTCAACCGGAACGCCCTAACAATGTGCACTATTATACTGATACTTCCTAGAGCTTATGGGATGGCGAGTTTCTGTCGTCCGTCGTCGTCGTCCGTTAACGTTTGCTTTGTGATCATTCTAGCGTTTTCATTTATTATTAGAACTTTACCAATCTTTACCAGGGTATTTTGTATTATTGAATAGAATGTATACCAATGAAAGCTCGGGCAAGTTAAAAAAAAAGCCATATCGGATTAATTCAACCGGAGTTAATGCCCTTGATTTGCTGAAAATTCCATATTCTGCCTTGAGAACACTCTAGCACCTTCAATCATTCCAAACTAGCACATATTGTTAATATCAATGAAAGCTCGGACAAGTTTGAAATCAGTCAGATCGGATCAGTAACACCAGAGTTATGACCCCTTGAACTACGGAAGAATGCCGTATTCATCATTATGAACACTCGAGCACATTCATTTAGTATTTCATCTTTACCAAACTTTTCCAGTGCCTTAATATCAATACAAGCTCTAAAAAGTTCAATAACCAGACAGATTGGATTAGGAACACTGCAGTAATTGCACTTGTTTTGCTATATATCCCCTATTAAGCCATGCGAACAATCTAGGTCCATTATTCCGCAGTAGCTACGGAAGTACATGATCACTAGTAAGGTAGTAGCAACCAAAGTCCATGGGCACTACGAAGGTGGAAGCCACCAAAGACCATGGGCAATAGGAAGGTGGGGGCCACCAAAGTCCATTTGCACTAGTAACATGGTAGCCACCAAAGTTTATGGGCACTAGGAAGGTAGTAGCCACCAAAGTACATTGGCACTAGTAAGGTAGTAGCCACCAAAGTCCATGGGCACTAGGAAGGTAGTAGCCACCAAAGTACACTGACCCAAAATGAAAACTTTAAATAGACTTCAAAAGTATATATTTTGTTGATAAATGTATATTCGGGGTTAAATTATTTTGACATCATAGCTTCAATGCCATATCGATGTGTTTGTGCAATTTATTGGATAAAAATCCGATATTACATATTTTTTTATGAACAATTAAAGGGTTTGTAGCGACACAGCCAAACATCTTTATTATTGAGAGTTTTGAAATACTTGGCTAAGGGTGAGAGAATTATCAAAATCGGATGATAAACAAAGAAGATATGATCATTTGAAGTTTCTGTTGAAACGGATATGGAAGCGGCCATTTTGGGAGCTATGACATCACGGTTCTAAATGACCATATATGGAATGTTTATAAATATAAAATTTACTGATTTATACGGAAAAAATGACATCAAATGTATGAAAAATATGTAATACTTAATGCCAATAATGATTTATATCACCAGTAAAAAGAAATCATTCATTTGCAGTGATTTTCTTCGTTTTAAATGATATTTATCAATATTCCATATATGGTAATATATGACTATGACGTCATAGTTCTAAAAATGGCGGCTCCCATATTCCTTTCAGAACAACCTTTAAATGGTCATATCTTTTTTGTCTATAATCCGATGTTGATAATTCGTTCACCTTTTTCTAAGTTTCTCAGAACTCTCAATAAAAGAGTTTGTTTGGCTGTGTCGCTACATTCCCTTTAAGTTGAGAGGGGTCGAAATGAAAATTCCTGAAAAATGAAAATGATCACACAGCATTTGGAAACAAGAAATTACTGAGTAATAAGTAATATTATAAAAAGCATCAGTAACCAGTGTGACCTCCATTTTTACGAATGCATTGCAGAATACGTCGCCTCATTGAATTTACGTAACGTTGTCTGAGCGCGTTTGGAATACGTTGCCATTATAACTGAAGTGCATTTTGGAAGTCATTTATGGTATCAATGTGATGATTGGACCTGGCCCTCCGACCCAATACATTCCATATGTGTTCTATGGGGTTCAAGACCGGGGATAAAGAGGGCCAAGGCAAGACGTTATTTTAAGCTAGGAGTTGTGTGTTTATACGCGCCGTGTGAGGCCTTATATTGTCATGCTGGTAAGTGCCAGGTCCGTTATTTTGCATGAATGGTATCATTGTATTGTTTAAAACATTGATGTAACGTTGAGCATTGACATTTCCTTGGATAATGACTAGATCAGTTTTCAAATTTCCTATTATCCCACCAAGGACCATAATACTGCCACCACCAAATCTGTCTCTCTCCCGTATACAACAATCTGCAAGTCGTTCATATCTACGGCGATAGATGCGTATTCTGCCATCTGCATGGCTGACAGTAAACCGCGACTCATCGTTAAAAAGTACCGATTGCCACTGGTTGCGTCGTGCCCATAATAGTCTGGAAGCTCGGTGACGAGGTCTGATAATCTGTCCAGTATATGGACGATGAGCACGAGTAGGAACTTGGTTCTGTCTCAAACGATTAATGATCGTCAGTGCATGAACCCCGTAACGCCGAGCAGTAATGGTTGCTGGTAAAAAGCGATTACGTAGGTGAGTCAACGTGATAACGAGATCAGTATGTAACGTTATCGTACGTACGCGACCGGGTCTTGCACGATCTCTGACAGACACAGTAATGTTGTACCGGTTCACAAGATTATGAATAGTCTGTCTGGAGCATCCAAAATGACGCGCGACGTTATTTACCATTGACCCCTACCTGAGCATACCAATAGCTTGGTTTCTCTAATCTTCAGAAAGACGTGGCATCACTAAATGCAAAAGTTTTTTGAAAACAAATTAACTTTTTATTATCATTGCTGAGCAGCAAATGATTACATGTCGGTGTAAAACCTGTAAATGAAACGCCTGTTGCTGCGCACGTGCAAAGTAAGGAACACGTTTTTCATGCTTGGACGCATAAATAGACCGGCGATTTTGAAAACAATTGCATAATCGTTATCCGCAATGAAATCGTGATAATCATGTGTAAAATTTAAAATGCAACATTATCCTATTTGAAGAATCAATGTTTGTGCCCCCACCCCTACATTACCCCCGCTCACCCCCCCCCCCCCCCATACACACACACACGCCCTTTACCCCATCCCGATACGGCATATATAGACCGGGTGTCAAAACTATAATCCATATTGATATTTTGCAAATATTTCATTACAGATATGTATATGTAAAGTCTTATATCAAAATATTTAAAATAAACTTTCCTGTTTTTAAATTTTAATGTAACGTGATATGTTTGACACCATCTGTGTGGGCGAGTTAAACATTAACCTTGCTTTCAATTAAAGGGGAAACAACGTGATGGACGAGCGGACGAACAGACGGACGCAGATATGTCCATCGCAATGCACGTGGATACTAAAATTGATTGGTTGATGACATTGGGGAAAGCAGAACATGAATGCTTTAAGACGGATGTATGTGATAGTACTCTGCTCTATGTTATGTACTATTAACGCTTTGAATTCAAGTCATAAAACAACGACATTTAGCACGTCAATTTCACACTGTGTCCTACATCTTAACTCTCGATTTTGTATTGAGTTTATATCACTGGTATTGTCTTCGTCTGCTCATTTAAGCAGTTAGTTATACCTTTGCATGCACAAAATATGGTGCAGGAAAGCCTGGCCGGATTACATCTGTATTTCATAGAAACACATGGAGCTTCACTCTCGCATGGACATTAGATGAGCTTTAGCACCATAACAGTAAAAAGGGATATGGCAGCATCATCCCGAGACCATTCATATTCCATAGGATCTAAGTCTGGTGGATCTTCGTCCAGAGCATGTTTCCAGATGCATGACTGAAGATGAGGCGTTTAACGTTTTCCACAAACGATTTTGTTGTTGGGAGTAGGGACTTCAACTTCGGTGTGGATGCAGGGGATTGTCCAACCATTTTAGCTCATGAATTATGTCGAGCCTCGGACATGTTCTCCGCTCTTTATAGCCCATAACACGTTCATATGAACTTGGTTGACTCCTCAATTAAAATATACATATCGGCATTTCCGTCACTCAACAAAGCAAGCGAATGTCCGCTCTCAATGTTTTCAGCACTGTCCCTTTACCAATTCCCACAAAACAAGCAACTATGTCACATCCGCACAGTGTATGGACCTCTAGTAAGTCTGGGATAATGTCCTTGTTACTTTTAACTGTGGCTTGGATAACTGATCTGAGTATAGTTTGTACCGCACATATTTGTTGGAAATACCCATCCCACATACCTCAAATAGGCTTGTCAGCCATTAATACATAGCATTATATGATGACTTTGCTGGGCCAACATACTTTCAATCAGGATATGATCGGACCGATTTCAACGGATTTCGCTAGGTATTGGTATTCTATATGACGCTAGTACAGTGTTTAGGCCGCAGGTTTGTTGGAAATACCCATCTCACATTTGCCAACCAGTTATACATAACATTATATGATGATTTTGCTGGGCCACCATACTTTCAATCGGGATACGATGAGACCGATTTCAACTAGATAGGTATTGGTGTTCTATATGACGCTAGTATAGTGTTTACTCCTCATGTTTGTTGAAAATAACCATCCCACAAACCCTAATTAGGCTTTTCAGCCAGATATACATTGCATTATATGATGACTTTGATGGGTCACCATACTATGATCTGACCGATTGCGACGGATATCGCTAGGTATTGGTATTCTATATGACGCTAGTATAGTGTGTACCCCACAGGTTTATTGAAAATACTCATCCCGTATACCCCAAATAGGATTGTCAGCCAGTTATACATAGCTTTATATGATGATTTTGCTCGGCCACCACACTTTCAATCGGGATATGATCGGACCGATTTCAACGGATCTCGCTAGGTCATATCCCGATTGAAATTATGGTTGCCCAGCAAAATCAGCATAATTGTAATGCTATGTATAACTGGCTGAAAAGCCTAACTGGCGTATTATTTTGATTATTCCATGATGACAGGATGGCACCGTTAAATAAAAACATATACAAAAAAAGTGAAAAATTAAAACGCAAAAAAAAAAAGAAAGCTCAATGGTGACAGCGTGACATCAATAAGATTCTGCAAGTATACGGTCTGAAGATACAGAATCAGCCGAGAACAATTTTATGGACCGAAAATGCCGGACAAGTGTTATCTGCGTATTTAGTAGTATTCACGGTAATGTGTTTCTTACATGTTCTCAATCTCTTCCTATCTCCGCCCATCTAATTAAAATGTGTCGGCTATCAACTATGGTAGCTGTGAATCAGCGGTGACCTAAAAAGTAAGGGAGGATATACTAGTCATGCACACGTTTCAGGACGGAAAGGCAAGCCTACCCTATATGCAGAGTACTCACATGCAGAATGGTAGGAACCAAACAGATACAAAGGCCCAGATGTTAAGTTGCATCACAGCAAATATTACGATCTTTAATCTGATTGGTTCCTATAATTATGCATGTAATCTATCTTGATGCACCCACTCCCCGCCAAGTCACCGTTTTAAATATCTCGTATCAGCAATTCAATTTGTGTTCAGTATATAATCCAATTATTGTAGTGTCATCATTGAACACATTTATATGATGTTGTAAAAATAAACATCTCAGTATGATATAATAATCGCAAAGTTACGGTTATACACTATTAAAGGCACTACAGGCACTATAACAACCATACACGTTACTTCACAATTTACGAGTTAAAGGGACATACGGCAATCTGGAAGTAATTATCATCGCGTGGATTCATTAATCCCGTATTATTTTGACATGAAATATGTTTGCATATAATTAAATGATATTCGGAGCTTCAGTCAGTTTTACTTTGTTATTATACCCTAGCTGTAAATATATCATTGGTGAGACATAATCAAAAATTATTAATAAGCAAAACAATTTCGTTTGAAACATTCAAACAGTAATGTACAAAAATAAAAGCATGTCTGATGGGAAACTTCATTCTTCATGTTGTATCTTACTCTGAGGTTAATGTACCAATATAACCTGGTATAATGCGTAAAATTCCATTTAATTTCACTTCATTGTTGAGCGCAGGGCTAGGAGTAGTCCGAAGGTTAAACCCAGGGCTTGGTTCGAATGAAGAAAGCTGGTCTGGTCTTTTTACAGCACTGATTCCTCAAAACGTGTGTTTCAAAAGGGCATTTTGAACAACTTTCGGTTGTTCTGTTTTAATCGTCAGAGTTTTGAAACCACAATTCTCGTTACTAATTATCATAATTTGGATATTATTAGTAGCAATCCAAATGCGTTCAAAAATGAAAATTTCTTAATTAATTTCTTGCATCCTAGGATTTCAATAAATATACCACTGTGTTTCCGAGGATGATTTTTTGATCTTACATGTGTTAAACATGATATTTAAGGGATTTGGTCAGATTTTCTCAATTTTGTGGTGAACCATTGGGATTGGGATGTTTCAACTGAGGCTATTGACCAAACTGTAAGCCTTATAACTATCTGTCCTATATGTGTAGCATGGGATATCCTGAAGGATTAAACTGAGTCCTTCTTGTCCAATCTTTGTTTACCAAATCACTTGTTGGGATTTTTTCAAGTTGCCTTTTTACCCATTATACAGGAGAATCAATCAATATTTTTCCTGTGTTGCCTTTTTTTTTTAGAGATTTCCAGCCATGCAAGTATTACTAACAGTTTCTACATCTAACAGTTAAGTAACTCTTGTCACAATGACTTGACAATGACTATACTGTGGCGGTAGAAAGAAAAAGCATTACAAAACAGGTACTGTCAAGTGATGAAAATAGATATTAGGAGTGTACCAACTGCCAACTGCCTGTTAAAATCTTTCGATACTGATTTACCAAAGCTATATTTAGCGGCCCCTGGGTGCTAGACCTAACCGGCACAGCTTCAGACTATCATTAGAAACGTATAGATGGAACCCAATTGTAAGCTTTAAAGGGAGAAGGTGGTTAGTTCCTACTTGACGGTTACCAAACTAGTAGATGCACGGCAATCAGTTCCACAGTGGTATGGTACGTGGAAAAAACTAAGCTTCATACTTCATGCTTTATGGCACCTGTAGAAGATGTGATCTGTCTAAGCTTACGCGAGTGATTTGCAAGTGTACTTTCAGATGCAGGTGTTGCATACTGAGCAGCTGCGATGTATATTGTCTTTGAGCTTGTGTCCACTGTGTCCACTGTTATATATATATATATATATATCATGCCGAATTGAAATAATTTCGAGGATGAAATTCAAAAGTGGCACAGCAAGCAAATGCTCTGGGTCCGGTCCCGTCTAGTCATATTTTGTTTAAATTGGCATATCAGTCAAAAGTAACGATAACTCTGTACTCGGTATCGTTAGAGTGTTTGTAAAAATATCCAGCATGCTTAGCAATACTGACAACAAAACTGCCGTTCGATCCAAAAATATCCGCAAAAAAGACAAAAGATATCGGACTTAACACTTTTTTTCAACCAAAATCGATATCGACTCCCGAACAAATTGTAAACATATATAGCTTCTTAACGTTTTCTTGATTTAGATCTCTCGATCTCTCGATTGAAAATGGTAAAATAATTAGCAAAATCTATGACAAGAGAGATGATTTTAATTTTGACATTGTTAATTATCCCCACTTGGATGGGGATGTTCCCCGAGCAACTTCTTATGGGGTTTATCTGTCTCAACTTATTCGTTTTTCTAGAGCTTGTACTCGATTTGAGGACTTTAATATTCGTAATCTTTATATAACTAAAAAGTTACTCAATCAGGGTTACCGTTACCATAAACTTCGTAAAACCTTTGCAAAATGTTATTATCGTAACCCGGATCTTCTTTCCAAATATAAAAGTAATTTAAGGACTCTTCTGCGACAAGGACTATCAAAACCTGACTTCTATGTTGATGTGATTTATAAACTTCGAAAGATTCTTGGTCATGATCACTTTCATTCTATCTCTGTTAAACTTGTTAAAATGTTTATCAAAAGAGGTTATGACCCTATCATTTTGCAACGTACTGCATGCTTGGTGATGGACCCTTTTACAGTTCGCCACTATGCTTTCCTCTTTAATTGTACGATGACCGGACAGGCTGTGGACCCTATGATGACGACTACCTAAAACCCATTGGGACGGTGGCGTTTGATGTTTGTCCATGATCTTTCTTGTCGTGCCCTTAATGGTGTATTCTCTTACTGCTCTGGCTTCTGCCAAGTCATTGAGTACCTTCATTGTGGCTTTCTAGGCTATTGTTTTTTTGTATTATATTTACACGAGCATATTTGTGTTTTACTTATATTGCCAATTGATGCTGCCTTGTTGGTTAGAGATTAGATCATGGCGGGGATTTCTTTATTTACACTGTCCTGTTTTAATGGGATGACAGTAGGGTAAGTGTGAGGTTTGGTGCACCCTAGAACCGGTTTAAACCCCCAGTGGCCTACTTTGCCACTGACCGTTCCAAGGCGGTAGCCCTATTGTCAACCCTTTTTGTGTTTGTCAGTAAAACTGTCAAAACCAATGAAATGCTTTAGAAACTGGGTTAACCAGTATTGAAGTTTTGATGGTACATGTATATCAATTTTTATGGTACATGTATATCATTTTAACGGCTTCGCTAACGGCACCATTAACAAAATGTGTGATATTAAACGACTGATATACCGTCGCAAAATACACAATTTCAATATGCTTTACAATATGCTTAACCATATAATAATACTCTTATAACAAACAGTCTTACACGGTAGTTTTAAAATTGAGATTTTACCCCTTAGTTAGTAAATATGTCCCCGACGTTTTGCAACAAAAATGAGTTTTCACCGCCCGATCATGGCCTTCTACGGAAAATACCGAGCATATTATAATATGTATTATTTGTATATCGGTAATACCCGAGCACCACAACCCCTAAGGAAAGATTTTTTCGGATTTTTTTTAAGGTGGGGGTGGGTGGATGTGGATTTGGGTAAGGGTAAGGAAGGGTTTTCAAATGGTAGGTTTGGGCCAGCCAGCCAGCCAGCCAGCCAGCCAACGAACGAACGAACGAACGAACGAACGAACGAACGAACGAACGAACGAACGAACGAACGAACGAACGAACGAACGAACAGTGTTGCAGAAACTGGTTACTTTGAATCGACACTCTGGAGCTAAATGTTATACTAATAAAAGAAAATATCTGGTTGGATGTGGGTAAAACTGTACCCTGACATTTAGTTATGAAGAGAGAGTAAAAATGCGAAAAAGATAACACAAACCCTACCTCAAAACCTAAAACCTAAAATCGATACTGCAGGATAAAGTATAAAGCAACTCCAAAGCTAATAAAAAACAATGAATAAGGCTAAACAAATTAAATTAAGAGTTTATTTAAACTGCCGTGTATTTTCGTGTTTTTTTTTTCGTATTTGTTATTTTCATTTGTTTACCCCTGATTTGGCGTAAGCCGAAAGCGCTTGGTTTTTTATAAACTGTAGCACTGTATAAATATTTTTTCCCCATCTATATGTATTATATATATATATATGTATGTCTTTATATCATCAGTTGGTTGCAATGCGTCAACACATGCCAAGTTCAGGAAGCAATCACAATACGAGGGATATTTACCGACGTCTGGCTTTCTGGACAGATACACATCCAAGAGTGCAATAGACTGCGCCAGTAAGTGTACGACCGACGACAAGTGCGTGACGTTTGTGTTTGTAGAGACAAGTTCTTTATGTCAGATGCATGACCATGCGGTGTACGGCTCAGACGATATGGAAGCAACGCCAACAGCGGTGAATTACATACTTGGTAATGTTGTGACCAGCTCACTGACACCTCAGACCATTAAACTCTGTGATACCTTCTGATATCATAAAGTGAATGCCCAATCTCTCTTAACAATAAACAACTCTTGTGTGACTGCTATTTTTCTGTAACAATTTTCCTAAAACCTTAAATGCCGTTGTTTTTAAAGTCTATTTTGGTCCTAAATTAAACAAAAATCCAATATGGTCGCACGACTTAAAGTAAAATTAAAAAACAAGTGATTGTGATCAATAATTTGCTTAAACCATAATTGATTTTGATTAACTGACCCCAAAAAGTTCCAAGCGACATTATTTTTGTAAGGACCCGTTAACCATTACATGACTTGAATACAATTACAAGAAGCATGTGTCCACCTGGTTACTACAGCATGATGTTTTGACCAAATAAACAGTTCGTTATATTTACACGCGGTCACATAATGTTGTAATCATATATTGGTTTCGAATGAGAAAACGACTGACGAACTGATAACGTTTATGTTCAACAAATACTTCATGCATGCATATAGTGCATTCATCAAAACTCAAATCTGATTGTCAACCGCATATAATTAAAAGTAGCTATCCCACGTACAACAGCCAACTTTTACAACATATGTACACCGTTTCTAAACCTAGTGAGGTGTATATAGTATTTAGTTACACATTTTGAGAATCCAAAGGCTGTAGACACAAAATACACGGTTTTAACACGCCAGGCCAAATCCAGAAACTGGAGCTTTGAATTAAGAGTTACCAACTCATAATTCATTCTACACATATTCTAAAAGTTTCAAAATAAAAGCTAGACATATTGCAGAACTTAAGTGGATGAAAAACTTACAGACACCTTATCCACTCGGCCTTAATGACAATATTTATCAAGAAGGAAATATTTCTAAAGATCCTAATATTGACATTTTTTCTATATTTTCTATTCGAAAGCGTAAATCTAGGTCTCATGGTCTTAGGCGTAATGGTAACATCAGACGTAAATCACGTGTAATTATTTCTGTCGCTGATTTACCTACTATTTTTAAACAGTCTTGAAAGCACTCTATAATTTCACGGCTTACCTCTTTGTCTATTTCTTCACCAAAGTTGATCGACGAGGAAGCCGACAAAAAAAGTATTCGTACAGATCCCTTGTATAACACTGCTTCCATAATTCAAAGCTACACATAACATGTTCTTCGACTCCATATTGGCAAGGAGTCTGATCACGTCAGGCATTTTCTAAAACTACTATATATAAATAAAGGTAATGATTTCATTTTTTTTCGGGATACTCATGTAGTTGTTTCTATCCCAAAATATTTCAAAAATTCCGAAAGTCCTGTAATTTGTTATAAGTATAAAAACCCTATTAGAAATATTATTTTCAATTACAAAAATAAATAGTTTCTGACCTTGATATAGTACATAATACTCTTAAGGAATGTGAATGTAACATATCAAAATTTTGCTATGCTCCAGCAGGTCATGTCATCACTGGTAATTTAGATATTGTTGATAAACGTATTCGGCATTTGTTTTCGAAAGGTCCTAAATATCGATTACCTTTAACTATTGATTTTAATGCCTGTCGTGCCAAGATCGCCAACTCCATTGAAGATTTTACTATAAAATGGTGTTGTAGAGAACATGCGGACCCAATCTCGCTTTCTACTTGGAAAAGTCAATTCTTAAAATTATAGACAGACGTATTAACTTTTATAATGCTAACCCCTCTTTGCTACCTCCGAGACCTAGGTTTTCCTTTCGTAATTTAAAATCGGGAATTCAGGAATTTCATAATAAATTTGTTTTAGTTCCTGCAGATAAAGCAGCTAATAATGTAATTATTGTTTGACGCCTACATTACGTCAATGTTTTATCTCTGGAACTCGGCAGCACCAATTCGTATACTCCAGTTAATTCTACTGCGGATGATGTTGTTTCCGCACATATCACTCGGTGCACTATTTTCAAGGCTGGTGTAAACGATAAGCAAAATAAACTGCCTACAAACATCTCAAAACTTTTAACTTCTGTCTTACTGCCGTTTAAGATCACGTTAAACTATATTGCGATAAAACTTACGAAAACTCTGGGATTAATTTATTTTGGTCTATAAAGAACTCAATAGACGTTCTTGATAACATTTTCAATAAAGCTCAAGTTTCATCAATAAGTACTTATGACTTCTCTACGCTATATACAACCTTACCACATCAACTTATTAAAGACAAGCTAATTTCTCTTATTCAAAAAACATTCGCTAGAGAAAATACTACATTTTTGGCATGTAATAATATTAAAGCGTTTTTTACTAACGGCAGTTTAGGCAATTATACTATGTGGACTTGCTATGAAGTTTGTGAAGCACTCATCTTCCTATTAGATACTATTTTCGTCAGGTATGGTACCACCGTTTACAGACAAATTGCTGGTGTCCCTATGGGTACGAACTGTGCACCACTTGTCGCAGATTTGTATTTGTTTTGCTATGAAAGGGATTTCATGTTGAGTCTTTCACCAGATACCCAGGCAGATGTTATTGAATTTTTGAATGACACCTCTCGGTATCTGGATGACATACTGAACGTTGAAAACCCTTTCTTTCCAACTATGGTTGATAATATTTATCCCAAAGAACTTCAGCTTAATAAAGCTAATATATCAGATAATAACGCTTCTTTTCTTGATTTAGATCTCTCGATTGAAAATGGTGAAATAATTAGCAACATCTATGACAAGAGAGATGATTTTAATTTTGACATTGTTAATTACCCCCACTTGGTTGGCTATCACAATTTGACTTCTATGGTGATGTGATTTATAAACTTCGTAAGATTCTTGGTCATGATCACTTGCATACTATCTTTGTTAGGCTTGTTAAAAAGTTTATCAAAAGAGGTTATGACTCTATCATTTTGCAACGTACTGCATTCTTGGTGGTGGAACCTTTTACAGTTTGCCACTATGCTTTCCTCTATAATTGTACGATGACCGGATAGGCTGGGACCCTATGATGACGCCCACCTAAGGCCCATTGGGACTGTGGCGTTTGATGTTTGTCTATGATCTTTCCTGTCGTGCCCTTAATGGTTTATTCTCGTGTTGCTCTGGCTTCTGCCAAGTCATTGAGTACCTTCATTGTGGCTTTTTATGCTATTTCTTGTTGTATTATATTTACACGAGCATGTTTCTGTTTAACTTATATTGCCTATTGATGCTGCCTTGTTGGTTAGAGATTAGATCATGGCGGGGATTTCTTCATTTACACTGTCCTGTTTTAATGGGATGACAGTAGGCTAAGTGTGAGGTTTGGTGCACCCTAGAACCGGTTTAAACCCCCAGTGTTCTTTGTTTCCACTGACCGTTTCAAGGCGGTATCCCTATTGTCAAACCTTTTGTGTTTGTGATGTTGTTTGTATTTTTTATTACTTTTGCCTTCTCGTTTGTCTGTTTGCTTGTTTGTTTTTGTGTTTTGTGGTTGACCGTCGTCCTTGAATGCTGCTTTCCCTGTCCATTATTTTTATCTTTCTTTAGATAAACGGTTGTAAAGTAATATTTAGCCTTATTTGTGGAGTAAGGTCATTTTCCTTTGTGGCTGTCTTTGATTATAAGACTAACTTACATTGGATGGAGACAAATCTGATTATTCTTTGGCAGTTGTCTCAAAAGCAAGATACGTGGTAACAAAGGGAATATGCCATAACTAGTAAACAAATATCATTTTCTATAAAGGATAAACTCCCAGTAGTTTAATGTGGAAATACTATTCATGAACCATTTTAAAAAAATTATTTATTATATAGTTATTTTATTTTTAGACATTATATTTATTTATTTACTTAAACTAGTGAATTACATTACATTGAAAATAATCATAGTTTAAAATGAAATACTAGCAACTTTATTTCTAGAAACTTCCAAATGGTAACGTATTTTTTGTTTATTTCACCTATCGTAACTATCTCTCTCTCTTTCTCTCTCTCTCTCTCTCTCTCTCTCTCTCTCTCTCTCTCTCCACACACACATTTTATTTATTCATTATTTTATATTGATTTAATGAATAACATTTTATTATTAAAATAGTCACTGTTTCAGTAAAGAACTAGAGCCTTTGTTTCTGGATACATTCAATATTTATGACAAAAAGCAGTAAATGGTAACGTAAATTTCGTGTTTATGTCACGTAACGTAAACTACATTGTCTTTAGGAAATTTGTTTTATTGCATAGATTTTGTTTTTAACGTTTGATAAATAATGTAAAATATGCATACCGTTTTGTAGCATACAAACATTTGTTGAGTATTACATTTTCAAAACATGATAATGGTAACGTATTTCAATGGATGTCACGCCCTTATGTCCCCACTCTCATTTCGCAAACATACTTCATTTTGTAGAAAATGCATACCCTATCAGGAAATTATATCCTTCAAAATTCCCCCAAAGTGGGGATGGCGTCTATTTGGTAACTTACGGTCGAGTTATTATTAAGTGTATTTATGATTTTTTGATAACGAACAGGGTGTAACGTAAACTACAGTATAAATTCATATTTGCATTATGTTGAAAAGGCTGTCTAAATTAAACAATTCATAAATAGAGGTAGTATTTATTGTTCATATGCACAATTTTAACTCATATTCAAATGTATTGAAAGTGTTTTGGAATTGCTATGGTAACGTAATTGTCACGTGTGTTACACACAAACGCTCAGATAGCACACATGTCTCATTTTGAAGCTTACTGTATGTTCTTTTCAGAAAATCATACCCTACAAAATTCCCCCTGGGGAGGTCTACAGCCAACTCAATGACTAACAGTTATGAACAAGAGTTTCAACATGCTAATCTTGAGTGGATTGTTTTTATACTATCCCAAAATATTCAACTATTTCAACAAAACTGCGCAATTTCCAATATAAATATCTTATTAGGATTGTAGCAACCAACACAAAATAAAAGAAATTTAAAATTGATAATTCTAATCTTCGCAATTTCTGTGCAATGAAATCAGAAACAGTAAGTATAAACGCAAAAGACTTCATTTACATAAACAAATGTAGGAAAACCATTCCAAGTTGTTTTGGTTACAAAACATATTTATTTAAAAGTATAGAAAAGAAAAAGAAAGGGGAAAAGCACGTTCATCGCTACTCTTTAAAACAAATAATTAAACATCACTTTGGCTGATATTCTTTTATTTGACTTATTCTTTTGGCATTCTTTTCTTATTACCTTTAGTAAATCAAATGTTTTTTCTAGACTACATTTCCCTCCATACTTGTTTTCCTTGGTGGTATTATATCGTATCCAATGCGTTGCCATTGTAATTCCGAAGTAAGCAAATTAATTGTTTTTGAAAATATTTAAATTTAATATATTTAGTCATTGACTTCTGTATGATATTCAAAGGAAATGCTTTTTTTTATTTATTTAAAAGTCGACAACTTTATTTACAACACATTGTAATAATGGAACATTGTATAGATATCTTATTACATATATATATATGTGGAAGATTCCCGCTCTATTTTCTTCTTCCAACAAAAAGAGAAAGAAAAAAATGGGTACTAAATATATAAGAGAAAGAAAATACTACAACATGGCCATTATTGAAACTTTAAATAAAGCAACTACATCGACGATGCTAGAACTATTGGCCAAAACATACGTGTGCTTGTAAACACGAGAAGAAATTAAATAAGGTTTTAAGAATTAAAATTATAAAAATAGGTAAACATAGGAGAAGTCAATCACTTAAAATAGTTGAATTAAAACCTTGGATTCTATAGTGGCATCAACAGCTAAGGTCATATGGCGACTTCCCGGCTTTCATTGGTGGAGGAAAGTCCACTGAGGAATCGAACCCACAGCGGCGAGGAGCAAATGATTTCAAGTCAGAGATTCTAACCACTCCGTCAAGGACGCCCCGCCCCTTCCAATTCACACCCACACATTTAAAATAAACAATTTAAATAATAATAACTCAGTACTTCAGTTAACAAAACGAACCCACGACCTTCTATGTTACTCGTAGTAAAATTCTGATCGCAACTCACTGCACCAGCGCGTCATATGAAGCGTGAGGAACTATTGTACAGATTTAATATTTTCAAAGAAGATCAGCATTCAGTCATGTGTGCAGTTTTACCTGATTCACCTAAAGCGAAGATCGATAGTGACGCCTCACACGAAAATAGTGTGCCATTGAACAATAAAAGCACAATCAAATTCAATAGATTCCCGATCTGTTTTCGGACAAAATCATACATATTTGTACGATGAAATCTATTTTTAGCAATTTGAAGCAATCTTGATACGTGCTATTACTTGCATTTCAAATGAAATCGTCCAAACTTCACGGCCCAATACTTTGAATCGTATTATATTTGTTTTAGAAATGAATTAATTCCCAACAAACACGTATGCCTAATGAGAAACACACAACAAAGTGAGAAAGAAGAAGTTCAGTTTTCATATTATAAACCCAACCCTGAAAATAAACATTTTCAGTTTTCATATTATAAACCCAACCCTAGAAATAAATATGTTTACATCTGCAACATGTGCAGCGAAAACAAAACAAAACAAATAATTATAACTGATTTGGTTTCATAATATCCAATTATTGTCAATCCAGCAAATGTGAGCAATTTGGCCAGAAATATATTCGTTGTCATAGACAGATGCCACTTAATATATGTGCAACTTAAAGAAACATGAATTTGGTTCCCATACACGTTTAAAAACCCTATTTAAATCATCCTGTATTGGCGTAGTAAACATATCCTCATGTATTGGCATCATAAAACTCATCCCATTTATTGGTGTCATAAACTGAACACCCTCTATTGGGGTCATAAACTCATCACCCTGTATTAGTGTCAAAAATTCCCTGTATTGACATCATTAACTCATCTCCCTGTATTGACATCATGAACCAATCAACCTGTACTGGCATCATAAACCCATCACCCTGTACTGGTGTTATGAACTAATCCCCTTTTATTGGCGTCATAAACAGACCCTCTGTATTGGCATCATGTACTCATCACCCTGTATTGGCGTGATAAACTCGTCTCCCTGTATTGGCGTGATAAACTCATCTTACTGTATTGGCGTGATAACTTCATCCTCCTGTATTGGCATTATCAACTCATCCCCATGTATTGTCATCATTAACTCATCCCCATGTATTGGCATCATGAACTGATCACCCTGTTTTGGCGTCATGAACTCATCACCATGTAGTGGCGTCATAACTCATCACCATGTAGTGACGTCATAACTCATCACCCTGTATTGGCGTCATGAACTCATCACCATGTAGTGGCGTCAAACTCATCACCATGTAGTGGCGTCATAACTCATCACCCTGTATTGGCATTATGAACCCATCCCCATGTATTGTTATCATGAACTGATCACCCTGTATTGGCCTCATGAACTCATCACCATGTAGTGGCGTCATGAACTCATCAGTAGGAAGGTACGCTTTTTTAATTCTCTTATTTTCTAAATAGTTTAAATCAAGAATACTGGCTTCATGACAAGGTTCAGGAACAGTATATGATGGTTCCACTATTAATTCACCTCTAAACAATTAAAAAATAATACTGATTTGTTGATGGGTGGGGTAGAACGTTTTTGAGTCGGGGGTAAAAACGGCAAATGATAGACTCTAATACAGTTCTCATATTATAAACCCAAGCCTGAAGTTTGGTAAAGATCTGATGATCTTCAGAGCTTTCAACGATATTACAACTCTGTCCAAGTTTGGTAAATATCAGATGCAAAATGAAGGCGTGAAAGCGTCGACGACGGACAACACACTAGGGCATTATAAGCCCTGCTGGCCATAGACCAGAAGAGATAAAACAGTGTGTTATTTACAAACTGTGTATTTTTATTACTAACAACTAAACGTTTATTTGTGCAGTCTGTTCCGACTACCTAATTTCGGGGCCAGACGGAGTTCCTGACGACTCTCTTTCTGCTTCGTCATCAGCAGGAGCACCAAATTTATTCACACCAAACTGGGCGAGGTTAAACACCACAGAAACAGCGGTTGGCAATGGGGCATGGTCTGCAGGCACACTGGACATAAACCAGTGGATTCAGGTACATATGACTAAACTTTTCCATTTTCGTCTAGTTTCTTAACCTATCAATTAGTGTGTATGTTGTTCAGACTGGTTATTGTAGTTTTTATATTTTTAAAGAAGTAAAACATATTTAAAAAGGGTAAACAAATGAAACGCTATGAAATTACCCGTTTAAAACGTTCAAAGAACATAAATAGTTTTCTTTTATAAATCAAAGTAATAAATAATAATAAGTTACAAAAAGTAATATCAGGCCATTTGGGAATGAATCTACAAGTTATAAATATCTATCACGCGGTTGACCTCGGCGATATATATACAAAAAACGTTCCACGTGGCAGCTGCATTCGAGATTTTTCTTTTTTATCGCAGTTTAAAATAGATAACCCTGGCATGTAACCATAATAATATTAATACATTATTTCCTCTTTTTTAATATATGTTCATTACAATTTTCTTCGGTGGTTTATTGCTCATTTGTGTTCTTTTTTATCGATTTAATACATAAATAATGAATTTAAACAATTCTGAAAAAATAACAATCATATACTAAACCAAACTGCTAAGTTTCAACCTAAGAATATGTCAATAATATTCTCATTGTTTTGCGTATTTTGTGCTTGATAAGAGATACTGTTAAACTGCAAAATAATGGGTGTAAATAGTCTAATCTGATTGCATGAACATATTTTAAAACGTTTAAGTCAATGTGTTTTCTTAGAAATAAGTTATAACACATATACAACTGGGTATATAGGATTTTATTAAGTACTTCGAATTAGTGAAGCCTTCGATGTTCCTAATTCTAAAATATGCCAGTTAAAATTTTCGAAATATTGAATGTTAACGCTGAATTACAGTTACTTGAATTTCAAACAATATTCAATTTAAAGGGAGGTAATTTAAGATTATCCATATTTCATTTTTTTATAGACGGAGAATCTGCGATAAAGGGGTCAAATTTTTATGTTTTTTTTTATTATTTCATACAAATTTTAGGACTTTTATATCTTTACTTTGTTTGTTTACACAGACAGGCAGGCGACGTATGTAGTATAGTAAAGTGATACATGCAATAAATATATTTTCAGTAGTATAGTGATACGGATTCATACGACGTATGTAGTTTAGTAAAATGATACAAGTACCTAAATCTGTGTTTAGTAGTATAGTGATACGGATTCAGAAACCCTCTAGAGGTGATACAGGGTTTTGTATTCCATTGTAGGAAAATGAAAGTATATAATATTGATAGGTGTATAATAAAAACTATATCACACTGTATATTTGTAAGAAAACACATTTGGAATGAAATTTGTAATGGTCCTTTTGGATCAACTAGCCCAATATGTGGTTTCGAAGTAGAATACCGCTTAAGCCGATGCTAGGGACCTTGAGAGATGCTGCACATTATATTATCCCTCATGAATACTGAAAAGGTGATCGCTTGTGGGTCAATGATCAACCTTACGTTATACTATATAAATTTTCTATCTCCAATATATTTAATGTAATATGTCACTAATGACTAATATGAATTATCTACTTACTCAAAGCAGACGAAATTATTTTTAAAAAAATCCGAATTAAACATCCTTCAAATCCATTTCGCATGGTGGTTGTGAGTTGTATACGTGGTACGGTTTATGACAATAAGCCCGTGCAAAGTTTGTGTTCATGCACGATAAACCGGTTCTTCTATATTCATAAACACGCCCAATTTATTTAATCGGGATACGTATTTGACGATGTAAGTACTTTTCAAATGTATTTTTTCTATGTTTTAAATGTTGTAAATGTAGCTTATGATATAGATCTTCCTTTAATTTCAATACATTGTCTCCGAGTCGTGTCTTTAGGACATTATAGGGTAATTTATAATTATGAAAGGTTAGTGTTTGTTCATGTATTATTTTATCGATGGGTATGTTTTTTTGAGTAAACGCGACAGTTTCAAGGTATACATAGTCGGTGTTGTATTTTTCTATAAGATATGACGTTACCGATACAATTTGTCCTTGTTATTGTTATATTGTATAAACAAAAATGGAATTATTCAGGGGTTATGCGTTCACAAATACATCTAAATTATGTAGGAAATGAAATGTTTATTGAATGGTATATGTATACGTGTTTAGATCGAATTTTATACATAATCTCTTGTAAACATGTTCAAGAATGTTTCAGCTCATTTTATTCTACACCCGTTTGAATAACGGGACATATTATGGTGTGGGGTTGTCCGTCCGTCCGTCCGTCCGTCCGCCAGTCCGTCCGTAAACAATTACGCATTCCGGACGATAACTTTGAAACCATAATACTTACACTCATGAAACTTCATAGATACATTTTAATAAGTGAGAGGAGACACTCTTTTATTTTTGGGGTAGTAGGTTAAAGTTCATGGTCGCTATGACCTGATATGGAAATAAAAAACACATTCCGGAAAATAACTCCGAAACCATAACTCCCACACTTATGAATCTTCATAGGTACATTGTTCTATTTGAGAGAAACCATATTGTTTTGAAGTCAATGGGTCAAAGGTCAAGGTCGACCTTGGGGAAAGGAGGAAATATATTGTTTTTGGAGTCGGAAGGTCAAAGGTCAAGGTATCCATAATCATATATAGAAGTATGCATTCCGAGCTATAACGCTGAAAGCATAGCATCCACACTAATGAAAAGTTCTAGGTATATAAAGGAGGTGTCCAACTTATAACGCAACACTTTTGTTTAAGTTATTATTTTTAAGCGAAAGGGATTATCATAAAAAATGCATGATTTATTTATTTGAAACTGTCATTTAGAACGTATACATTTAAATATAATCTCCGATTTCACGCGGTTTGCTTAAAATTACATTTTGAATTAAGTGCATACTATTTTCTAGTTTTAAACCTCTATTGCCGTAGCGTTTTACCTTAAACCAAATTATTCCACTAAATGCATATCATGTTTTAAAACTGTGTTTGCAATTTAAATGTGATCGTATGTTTTATTTTAAGACAAACATATCAATTTTGGATTAAAAGTTCGAATTTTATCGCAATTTTAAGAAATTAAAAGACACGACAGTTTGCTCGTATGTTAGAGATGATTTAATAAATTAACCAAAATAAACATTTTATTCACATTTTGTAGACAAAAAATAAATAGCATTTTTTGCTGTATTATCACATATCATATATAGATATCTTTGATCAAAATTTATATTTTTTTCATATTTATTTGCAAATGTGTGTGTATGTTAGCCCCTAAATCTTATGATATAAATTGTTCTTTCTTTTCTTATAAGAAAGTAACGAAACTTATTTTTTATAGAGAAAGATATCATAAAAATGCCTGCAGCTGATGTTTCGAAAAGAAGTTTTCATGAATTCAATCATTTTCAAAGTTGAATTTCATGTTAATTTTCGTTGAATCTTGAAAACCAACAAATAGCAAAAATCCATATTCCAATTTTTTATGGTTCAGACATGGACATATCAGACTACTATAACCTTGAACGACAATTTACACGCAATTTTATTTTAAATTGTATAATTGCAGTTATGTTTATAATTGAATATCTGGCTTCAAAACATCATTCTCTACCCTTTTCCAAAAAATACGGATGCAGCACAATTAGGAAGCACATAAAATGACACTCATGTCATGTTTTATATCAAAGGAATCATTAAAATCAAAATATTAGAGGAGAATGTCAAGATATTTTATACAGTTATCAAATGAAAGTGTTACGTAATAAGATGAACACATCGGTGTAACCCTTGGTGAGAGGTAGAACCCTATTGTTTCGGCGTCAAGGTTAACGATCAATGTCTTTATGACCTCATGTGGCAATATGCATTCCGCGTGATGACTTCATAGAAATTAATACGTACATTGCCGTTGGTCAGAGAAGGAACCATCTTGATTTTGGGGTCACTAGGTCAAAGCTCAAGTCACCAATACATATTCCGTCATAACTCCAGGAGTATAAAAAAACATAATGGTATGAATCATCTTCAAAGTTTACCCTGCGATTATTTATCCCTTTAGTACCAAGAGTTAATTTCAATATATCCACATGTTTGAGCTTGTGATTTGTTCCTATGACCATGCATTTAGTTTTCGCTTGATGTAATGACATATTATTCAAAATACACCACTTATTTATAATATTCAAACGATCTTGAAGTCTATTTTGTACATCCCAAATACTATAATCAATAGTAGCATTTTAGCTGAAATGAGAATGAAATTGTATTTAATATATTATAACGTTTTCAACTATATGTTTCTATATCCAAATTGTACTGAATATTATTGAAATATAAGCATTTTGGTATGCACGTCTACTTGTAATACTATATAAAAAACTGTAGCTTTTTCAAGATTAAACTGTCGCACTTGCGTAAAAGTAGTACAAGAAACTGCAGCGCTTATAAAAAGACACTGTCACATCGTGATTTTATCTAAGGATTTTACATTTAACTGGCATGAAATTAAATTATTGTGTATTTACCTAAACACACACAGAGATACAACATCACCTTGTTGATGATCGGAAAGAAATACACAGTGTGATGAAGTTAAATTACTAACACTGTCCAAATGCATAGGACGAAACTAAAGCAGATTCCGTTTGTTAAATACTTACGATTTGAAGCTACTTTTCTATCCAAAACTCTCTTTGTTTACATTTCATCTGCTCATACGTCATACGATTCACCGGTGATCACAACAAAACTGTGTCTAAGTAAAATTAAATACAGGTTATGTATTCACACATTGTATAGAGTAATACCCTTTACATATATTAACGCGCATATAAAAAACACAAACTACATCGTCTCGAACGTACACTAGATTGCCATGGACTCCTTCGCGGAATCATTTCTAGGCGCGCTTCGGGCTGATATATCCTTGGACCACAGTCTTCTCTCTATCCCTGGTTTATCCTTGGACTACCGTCTTCTCTCTATCCATTTCCTTATGTTTGGGCACCATTGTGAGCTTGTGGCCGTCGGAGTTATAAATGAAACAACACTTGCTTCCGGGGGATCGTGGGTTTATTAAGGGTAAAATCAATAGTCCCGTATAGACCTAAAACAATACAAAACGAATATTTAATATACAAGACTCGGAAAACAGTCAAACAATACATATACGATACAAACACCCACGCGACAGTTTTTCATCATTTCAAGCACAATATCTCTATATACAAACATTGTCTTACCATACTGGAAGTAGAGATTCTAGTAGATTTAATTCTCACGAATTACAATTGACTTTCTCTCACTCACGTGAAAGAACAAGATACCTTCATGAGTATGAATTAGGTGGTGTACATTGTCAGAAGCAGAATTGCGGAGAATTGATTAGTTTGGCGGGAATTGGTGTCAGTACCCATCAAGCAATATAATCGTTCACTCACTCGCTCACTCATGACGAACATGTATTAATCAATATACACGGACTGGACATCACAAGCCAGTAAACGTAAACATTGGAACATACTATAAATACAAGTACTTACTACAATACATAATACAAGACCTTGGTCACACTTAATTTACAAATTACAAGATATATACCTGGGCCTGTATTCATAAAGTGGAAAATATAACTTAAGTCAAAAAAAAAATTTACATATTTTTTATATTTTTAAAAATCCGTATTAACCTCTTAGGGACACTACCAACCATCTATTTTACCGTAAATATTTAGCTGTAGGTTTTATTTATCCATAACCTTATTAGCAATATTAAGAAAACGTTTTAAATCGATAGAAAAAAGTGTTTAAGAAATTGATAAAATTTGACTCAAGTTAAGATATTGCTAAGAAGCTTTATGAATACGGACCCAGGACATCATTTGTAATTAATCCTTGCGCTGGCTATATACCCCCTCCACACACACAATTTTGCAGGATATGATTTTCTGAAAGTTCATACAAAAAGTTTCAAAATGAGACATATGTGCCATCTGAGCGTTGAGGCTTTTGTGTGTAACGCACGTGACAATTACGTTACCATACCAATTCGAGAGCACGTTCAATAAATTTGAATATGAGTAAAACTTGTGCATATGAACAACAATTACTACCTATATTTCTGTTATTTATTATTTTTTAATTTAGACAGCCTTTTCAACATACACCCTATTCGTTACCAAAAAATCATCAATACAGTTAATAATAACTAGATCGAAAGTTACCAAAAGAGGTTTTCCCCACTCTGGGGGAATTTTGAAGGATATGTTTTCCTGAAAGGGTATGCTTTTGCTACAAATGAATTATGTTTGCCAAATGATAGTGGGGATATAAGGGCGTGACATCCATTTGAAATACGTTACCATTATCATGTTTTGAAAATGTAATACTCAAAAAAAATTCATATGCAACAAAACGGTATGTATATTTTATATTATTTATCAAACATGTTAAAAACAAATTCTAACGAAAAAAGCAATTGTTTTGACTATTTTAATAATAAAATGTTATTCATTAAATGAATATATAAAAGAATGAATAAATGAAATAAAATGTGTGTGTATCTATAGATGATAAGATATGTAAAATAAACACGAAACTTACGTTACCATTTAAAGGTACATGTAATATTGGACGTTTCCAGAAACAAAGGTGCTAGTATTGTACTTTTAACTATGTGTTCTTTTTAAAAAGAAAAAGCAATATAATTCATTAGTATAAGTAAATAAATAAATATAATGTCTAAAAATAAAATAAATATATAATAAATAGATATTTTAAAATGGCTCATAAATCAGAAAAATAGTAATTGCACAATAAACTACTGGGGACTTATCCGTTATTGACAATGTTTTTTTTACTAGTTATGACATTTTCCCATACAATGTATCCTGCTTTTGAGACAAACCCCAAAGAATAATAATATTTTGTCCCCATCCAATGTTAGTTAGTCATGCCTTATTCTGATTGCTAGTATTGGGACAACACAATACTAATAATACTAACTCTTATCAAAAACAGACACAAAGGAAAATGACCTTGACATGCATTTATTTTCACTGACGCCTATGTCCAATGTTCTTTGAGTATGGACATTGGAACTATGCCACACACATTCCAGTATATTTAATGACACCTTGAGTCTTGATACAACCCATTTCTGGGTCAAATGAACTTCTCCAAAACAGGAGAGTCAGTGTCCCTCTTCCAGAAGTCACATAACTATTGAAAAACTATCAACCAACACGCAGGGTAACATCATTTGATTCAGTAGAAAGTATGCAGGATACCAGTATACCACTGGTGCATTACACGTCAATGTAGAGCAAAGCTGCTAGAGGCCACTCTGCAGATGGCAAATATAGCATCAGAAGTTATTTCTTTGCGCAAAGAACTGCATCCATCCTAAACAAAGAACATTGAGAAAGACTTGAGAAGAGCCACCGAATCTATCATTGGTTTCAATAATCAAATTCCGAGTTGATATCAATAACTATGCGCTATACCTCCGATCGTCCGTTTTTCAGCATAGAGAGATGTTGCTAATGATCTATTACAGCATCAGGTTGAGATGACCATGACATATTTGTAAATGACTTGTTAATTGACACTCCGACCCGATCTATAATACACTATATTTGGTTAATTGGTTCCCTTATTAATCAGGTATCTGACAGATCTTAAGTTGAAGCTATCATATCCTCTAGGGTCAGTACCATGGTCCCTTTGCAACAGCTGATGGCAATTATCAGTTAGAACTGACAAAGCCAAATTGCTCCACTGCTTAGAAGTATCAGTTGAGCCAGCTACACAGCGATCTACTGAATATGTGTATGTATGTGACGGTAACGCAACACCTCACAATCAGCACTCAGTTCCTGGTACGTTTGACGATTTGGCAGAGATAGTGATTGACATACTTACCAAAGCACCTTGAGTCAACTTTGTGAGAGACACTTGCGTCCTTAGATCTATCAAGTATCTGTGTGCAAGAGGCAAGGTGAATCCCCAACTTTCCTGTTGTCAGGGCCGAAAACAAAGACGTATTGTGATTTGAAGAGTAACATGAGTAATCGCGATAATACGACCCAATTCATTAATCACATTTAGGCCGGTGGATAACGGATAGATATTCACTAAATCTCCAAGGTCATGAAACCTACTCTGTCTGGAAAAAAATCCTTGGCTTACCATTGCAGATGACATATTTGTCTTTGCTAGTGGTCATGAAGATCTGTTTCATCATAGGAGGAAGCAGACATCATACTGAATCAATCCTCACCAACATCAGAAACAATTGTGGTGCAGTCTCCTGACACAGACATACTGATCCTGCTTTCAAAATTTGTTTCAGTAATACAACCATGTGTCATGTTTTGCACTGGGATGATTACAAAAGGAGATGTTGAATGTGAAACAAATTGTAAAGGTTAATGGGTCTGATATTTGCTCTTTACTACCCACACTACATTGCTTTACAAGCTGGGTTACAACCAGTGGCTTTGTAGGGAGAGGCAAGGCTGTCCCACTGAAGATGATTAAAATGCACAGAGAGTTTGTGTCAATTTAGATTGCTCGAACAGCAGCATGAATGTTCGGATGATCTTCAAAACAAGGTATGGAGATCACGGATTGGACAGTGTGCTGCCTATATGGCAAACCTCTTTACACGGATGTCAAATACGTTTTCGCGAACATTTTCAAAGGCCACAACTAGAGATTTTTTCCGCAGTGTCAATTTTATATAATCATGTATTTGAACATGCACTCCACGCACAATGTAACGGACATTACAAGAACCAAACATTATTAACATCATGGGAACGTATGTCTGTGATATCTGTAAGGTTTGGAATAATTTTCGGATGTAACATTATTAATGTTCTTAATGTCTTACGTTAATAAACTTAATAAAACAAGGTAATGTAAATAACGGTAACGTAGGCTTAGAGGTGTAGGTATCCAAGGTATAAAAAGTAAGTAAAACCAACTTTTGTATTATAATAGGCATGAATAATGATGGCAATTTAATATACAAACCCTTACTTCCATACATTCTTAGTCTTCAAAATGCAGTAAAATTAATTATTATTTTATAGGTAATGTATTCTACACCCAGTAACACGATAAAAAAGTATGATAATGGACATTTGGAAACGGCCGAGCACGACACATACGAAATATTGCAGTCTCGGTTTGATTGAGACTGTTCATGAGCGGTAGTGAAATATGCTGGCTCCCGCTCACGCCCTCTAGCCCCGGGTTGAGCAGAACTCAATATTCATAAAATCAACAGTACACAATTGTAACCATCCCAAAGATGGCATGCATACGGCGGTGGACATGGAGTTATATGCTTCCCCATGTCGTACGGCGTATGGTCCCAGTATCTAATAAAATTAAATGCCACGAAGAGCGAAATAAAAATAATGGAATTTAGTTGGGAGCAGCGGTAATGAAGCCTGCGTATCAGCCGCAGTCGCCAGATGGCACACATGTTCCAAAATGCTCTACACATAATTTGCTTTCAGGAAAAAAGGGGTGGGGGAGGGTTTCTCCTACTAGCTTACAGCTTGCTTAAATCTTTTGTTCTTTGTAACAACATCGATATAAAAAGACATCACTGTCACAGTCATTAATAAATAGTTCGCATAACACTCGAATAAGTAGCCATTAGGCCAAAGAGAAAACTGAAATACTCATTTTAACTATCTATTCGTTTAATAATGGATTTTGAGTTATTTCTCAATGTTATTTCAACAAAGCATGCACAGTATATTTTCAGCGTACACTATTCTAATGTTGGAGTGTAATCTTTATTTTCTGGGGCTTTCTTCGAAATAATAAGGAGGAAAAGCATGGCGTAAACAAGTGTCAACAAACTACGACAAGCGATCCTACAGCCAAAACCTCTACACTATCATGTTGTGACATGGTGATCTTTCTCTTGTTGTATTTTATAAATACACTCTTATATTTCTTCTGATTGTGTATATTAATGTCCTGATCTCGATCACACAATGTGTGGCTAAAACCTCGATCACAATATGTGTGTCTAACACCTCGATCCCACTATGTGTAACTAACACCTCGATCACACCATGTGTGTCTAACACCTATATCACACTATGTGTGGCTAACACCTCGATCCCATTATGTGTGACTAACACCTCGATCACACCATGTGTGTCTAACACCTATATCACACTATGTGTGGCTAACACCTCGATCCCATTATGTGTAACTAACACCTCGATCACACCATGTGTGTCTAACACCTATATCACACTATGTGTGGCTAACACCTCGATCCCATTATGTGTGACTAACACCTCGATCACACCATGTGTGTCTAACACCTATATCACACTATGTGTGGCTAACACCTCGATCCCATTATGTGTAACTAACACCTCGATCACACCATGTGTGTCTAACACCTATATCACAATATGTGTGTCTAACACCTCGATCCCACTATGTGTAACTAACACCTCGATCACACCATGTGTGTCTAACACCTATATCACACTATGTGTGGCTAACACCTCGATCCCATTATGTGTGACTAACACCTCGATCACACCATGTGTGTCTAACACCTATATCACACTATGTGTGGCTAACACCTCGATCCCATTATGTGTGACTAACACCTCGATCACACCATGTGTGTCTAACACCTCGATCACACTATGTATATCTATCAACTCGAACACACTATGCGCGGCTAAAAGCTCAATCACACCATGTGTCGCTAACACCTCCAACACACCTTACCAACGACTTAGTAACACAATGTGTGTCGAACACCTCGACCACACTATGTGTGTCTAACACCTCGATCACACTATGTGCGGCTAACATCTCCATCATAACACGTGTGGCTAACACATCCATCACATCTCGTGTGTCTAACACCTCCATCACACCACGAGTGGCTAACACTTCCATCACACCACGTGTGGCTAACGGCTCCATCACACCACGTCTTGATAACACCTCCTTCACACCATGTGTGACTAACATATCCATCACACCGTATGTGGTGAACACCTCGATCACACCATGTGTGTCCAACATCTCCATCACAACACGTGTGGCTAACACATCTATCATACCACGTGTGTCTAACACCTCCATCACCCCACTAGTGGCTAACACTTCCATCACACCGCGTGTGGCTAACGGCTCTACACTCCACGTCTGGATAACACCTCCTTCACACCATGTGTGACTAACACCTCCATCACACCATGTGTGGCTAATACCTCCATCACACCATGTGTGGCTAACGCCTCGAGTTCGGTTAACACCACCATCACACCATGTGTGGCTAACATCTCCTTCAAACCATCTGTGGCTAACATCGATCTCCAACACACTTTATGTGCCTAACGCATCCTTCACACCAAGTGTAACTAACACCTCGATAACAACAGATGGGGCTAACACCTCGATCACACCATGTGTGGCTAACACCTCGAACACACCATGTGTGACTAACACCTCCATTACGCCATGTGTGTCTAGGACCTCGATCACGCTTTGTGTGTCTAACACCTACATCACGCCATGTGTGTCTAACATCACGATCACGTTATGTATGTATAACACCTCCATCACGCCATGTGTGTCTTACATCTCAATCACGCCAAGTGTGTCTAACACATACATCACGCCATGTGTGTCTAACACATCCTTCACAATATGTGTGTCTTACATCTCCAAACCACCATGTGTGCCTGACACCTCCATTACACCATGTGTGCCTAACACCTCCATCACAACACTTGTGGCTAACACCGCCATCAAACCACATGTGTATAACACAGCCATCACACCATGTGTGTCTAACACCTTGTGTGGCTAACATCTCGATATCACACCATGTGTGGCTAACACCTCGATCACACCATGTGTGGCTTACATCTCGATAACACCGTGTTTGACTAAAACCTCGATCACACCGTATGTGGTGAACACCTCGATCACACCATGTGTGTCCAACATCTCCATCGCACCACGTGTGTCTAACACCTCCATCACATCACGTGTGACTAACACATCCATCCCACCACGTGTGTCTAACACCTCAATTACACCACGTGTGGCTAACACTTCCATCGCACCACGTGTGGCTAACGGCTCCATCACACCACGTCTGGATAACACCTCCTTCACACCACGTGTGACTAACATCTCCATCACACCATGTGTGGCTAATACCTCGATCACATCATGTGTGACTAATACCTCCATCACACCATGTGTGGCTAACACCTCGAGTTCGGCTAACAACACCATCACACCATGTGTGGCTAACGCCTCGAGTTCGGCTAACACCACCATCACAATATGTGTGGCTAACATCTCTTTCACACCATCTGTGGCTAACATCGATCTCCATCACACTATGTGTGCCTAACGTATCCATCACACCAAGTGTAATTAACACCTCCATAACAATAGATGGGGCTAACACCTTGATCACACCATGTGTGGCTAACACCTCGGTCACACCATGTGTGACTAACACCTCCATTACGCCATGTGTGTCTAGGACCTTGATCACGATTTGTGTGTCTAACACCTCGATCACGCCATGTGTGTCTAACACCACGATCACGCCATGTGTGTATAATACCTCCATCACGCCATGTGTGGCTTACACCTCAATCACGCCATGTGTGTCTAACACCTCCATCACGCCATGTGTGGCTTACACCTCAATCACGCCATGTGTGTCTAACACCACATCCATCACGCCATGTGTGTCTAACACCTCCATCACAATATGTGTGTCTCCAAACCACCATATGTGGCTTGACGACACGTATAATCAGATCCATGGACATAAGCTATACATAAGAAGGTCGTTACAAAAGCTATAAGCAACTATGTTTAGATTAATGTAATGTAGAGTCATTAGACCTATCCATTTTTAAGAATCACATCGACAATATATAATAGATACAATTTTCATCAATGTTGAAGTTGCTCTACGAAAAATTGAGCTAGTTCAGTACTGTATTTAACGTAAATAGTTTGCAAGATTTTGCATCCTAAGTTTGCTCACATGATTGAGCCAAACGCGTACTCTGTGAATAATGAAACATTGCAGGAATACTATTTGCTGTATTATTTGTTGTTTAGTATTTTTTCCAAAAGGAAAGGTCTTACGTAGCCATGTACCATTCGAGTAAAAGCAGCATATTGTACATACAATATATAGCGGAAATTCCCGTGTTGCGTTTTCATATCACTTAAGTGTATTTTATAAACGATATCAGTGCGATATGAATACGCATGTCTTACAATTAATGCAGGGTCATGGCTTCAAAGTGCTGTAGTTATATGGTGTCTGAAACACGCTATACATCACTGCATATAACATTCTATAATCGGCCATATATATTCAATGTCATTTTAGTTCAAATACAAAACATTTCTTTAAATATCAGTATGCATTATTCTATAATTTAGTTTCATACAATACATGCTCATTTTTATACTAAAATATCTATAAAATAGCAGTCATGCATCACGTTGGTTTTCTCGGACCGACAGAATAGTTTAGAAGTGAAAAATATAACCAAATAAATTAAATACGGCCTTAATAATGAACTAGCTATTATATTAGAGATGTGGTCTCTCAATTTATAGAGTTTTCGAAAGGTTTAGTGTTAGAAATATAGCAGAATTTTGGAGAGAGATAAGTTATGCGTTCTTACCCTAGGAAATCGTCACCGGAAGTGATGAAAATTACAAAGCAGTAGACTGTGTTAAAGAAAAATAGTCCATCTGACTGGTTATGAGTAAAAGTATAAGAAAATATCCAAATTATCTCCTAACAAAATAAGTGAAAGCGAGGAGCGTCACAACACCATGTGTGTCTAACACCTCCATCACACCACTTGTGGCTAACACCGCCATCACACCACGTGTGTATAACACCGCCATCACACCATGTGTGTCTAACACCTCAATCACACCAAGTGTGGCTAACACCGCCATCACACCACGTGTGTCTAACATCTCGATCTTACCATGTGTGTCTAACACCTCGATCACACCATGTGTGGCTAACATCTCGATCACACCATGTGTGGCTAACACCTCGATCACAAAGTTTGTGACTATCACCTCGATCACACCGTGTGTGGCTAACATCTCGATCACACCGTGTGTGGCTAACACCTCGATCGCACCGTGTGTGGCTACCACCTATATCACACCGTGTGTGGATAATACCTCGATCACACCGTATGTGGCTAACACCTCCATCACACCGTTTGTGTCTAACACCATGTGTGTCTAACTTCTAGACCTCGATCACACCATCACAGCATGTGAGTCTAACACCTCCACCTCGATCACACCTTGTGTGGCTAACATCTCGATCACATCATGTGTGGCTAACACTTCGATCACGCCATGTGTGGCTAACAGATCGATCACACTATGTGTGACTAAAACCTCGACTACACTATGTGTGGCTAACACTTCGATCACGCCATGTGTGGCTAACAGATCGACCACACTATGTGTGACTAAAACCTCGACTACACTATGTGTGGCTAACACCTCGATCCCACTTTATGTGTCTAACACCTCGATTTGTGGCTAACACCTCGATCAAACCATGTGTGGATAACAGATCGATCATACTATGTGTGGCTAACACCTCGATCACACTATGTGTGACTTGCCCTTAATGGTTTATTCTTTTACTGCTCTGGCTTCTGCCAAGTCATTAAGTACCTTCATTGTGGCTTTCTAGGCTATTGTTTTTTTGTATTATATTTACACGAGCATATTTGTGTTTTACTTATATTGCCTATTGATGCTGCCTTGTTGGTTAGAGATTAGATCATGGCGGAGATTTCTTTTTTTGCACTGTCCTGTTTTAATGTGATGACAGTAGGGTAAGTGTGATGTTTGGTGCACCCTAGAACCGGTTTAAACCCCCAGTGGCCTACTGTGCCACTGACCGTTCCAAGGCGGTAGCCCTATTGTCAACCCTTTTGTGTTTGTGATGTCGTTTACATTTATTATTGCTTTTGCCTTCTTGTTTGTCTGTTTGCGTGTTTGTTTCTGTGTTTTGTGGTTGACTGTCCTCCTTGAATGTTACTTTCCCTGTCCGATCTTTTTATATTTTTTACACATTGATCCCACTATTTGTGGCCATCATCTCGATCGCACTATGTGTGGCTATCACCTCGATCGCACTATTTGTGGTTAACACCTCTATCCCACAATGTGTGGCTAACACCTCCATCACACTATGTGTGGCTAATAGCCATATAGCATTGTTTTACAGCTAGCAAAATGTTTAAAGTCCTTCTAAATGCACACGCGGTTTGATTCCGAACGTCGCCGTGTACGAATGATTCAAAACATTATATATGGAACAATACTTAAATGTCTGAATGTTTAGTCCGATCATCTACGGAAAATATACTAATACACATTTTGTTTGTTTTACAGGTACGTTTTAACATCCCCAAGACTGTTAAAGCGATCGCGATACAGGGAAGAGGCTATAGAACGACATCGGAATACGTCAGAGAGTTCACTGTTAAGTACAGTGCAGACTGTATTAATTTCCAAGATATTTCCGATGTCGATGGTGCAGCAATGGTAACTTACTTATAATAGACATAATTATATTTGTATTAATACATAATATACAATAGTCGCCCACGTAAATACATTAATACTCAACACTACTGGATAATATTGTTTATATATAGATAGATACTTTATTCATACTAATTACCGAATGGCCTATCAGTATACATGTTATACATACATAATTATCTAAACAGTTGTCAATGGCAGTTCATGCAAAATGATGATATAATTATATTGTTTCAATGTCGTGCACGCACAGGCAACCACTCACGCACATATACATAAACAAGCACTCACTCACTCACTCACTCACGCACGCCTGCTCGCACACAAACACGCACACAAGAGACAAAGGAAAACACCGGTAACAGAAATACTATTACGTTTATAATACTCCTAATATTTCGACCAAAAATCAGTATGTATCTGTAGTTAAATGAGCAAACAGAAGTAGTTCAGACAATTACACAAAAGCATACATATTTCTCCAATTTAGGTTACTTCATTAAAATAGGATGGAACTTATTTTATACACATTATCCATTATACATTAGTTATTTTCTTTTTTTTAAACTTTTGAAGATAAATATGGCAAGGTTTTAAAAGTTGTGACGTTTTCAGATTTTAATAACTCAATAGACTTAGTAACATTGTATCATTGCCAGTTATACTTTGTAATATAAGTTATTCTATTTTCATTATAAACTGAGCATTCCATAATCAAATGGAATTCATCTTCTAAAGTGTGACATATTTGACATTTTCTATTTTCTAATGGTATTTTGTTGGGTTTGTGCCATCTCCCTACCACTATTTGTAGCCTATGGGATGACACTCTTAACCTTGTTAAAGCTCTTCTAAATTGTTTAACTTTGGTTTCATCAAGATAATCTTTAAGCGCAAAATATTTAAATAATTTATATGAATTTGCTCCTGTTGAGTTTTCAATATTTTCGTTCCAATTTTATATAAAATTGTCTGTTAATCTTTGTTCAAAAATCTGCTTAAATGTATTAATATTAGTAACTCCTTGAAATAGCCACACATGGTAGAAACCCATACATTCTAGTATATTTTTCACCGATTTAGCCCATGATGCCTTATTTGGATATGTTTCCAAATCGTCTAACATCATTCTGCATGTAACTTTAATGTAATGTAATTGGTTTCACTTGATTGTAATATATCAAACGAATACCGTAGAGATATGATTCCGTGTTGTCTTCTGTTTGTTCTTCCTAATTCTCCTTAAATAAAATTGTTTTGAGTTTGTATTCTTACTCCTAAAACATGTTTACAGTATTGTAAATGTACTCTTTTGAGAACTATCGCAGTTGAAAATCCCCGGGGTCACCATTTTGTCCCTTATATTATTTATCTAGAAACCGTTGGCGAAATAAAACTATAAGTGAAACAAAGTTGTGACTCATAAGTAAACATATCAACTAAAAATAAGTATAAGTGTCTAACAGAAAATGCACAGAACACAGTAAACCCCAAAACACGCAAAAAGACAAATATGAATAGCAATGTTAATAAGGAATAAAGGCATATGACGTCAGAAGCACAACAAAGGTTGACAATAGGGCTATCGCCTTGGAACAGTCAGTGGCAAAAAAGGCCGCCGTGGGTTTAAACCAGGTTATAGGGTGCACCAAAACTCACAGTTACCCTACTGTCATCCCAATAAACGGGACAGCGTAAATAAAGAAATCCCCGCTATGAACTATTTTCTAACCAGCAAGGCAGCATTGATAGACAATATAAGTAAAACACAAAGATGATTGTGCCTATATAAATACAAAAAAAAACAATACCCTAGAAAGCCACAAAGAAGGTACTCAATGACTTGGCAGAAGCCAGAGCAACAAGATAAGAATAAACCATTGAGGGCACGACAAGACAAGATTGCAAACTTCAAACGTCACTGTCCTTTTGGGCTTTAGGTAGCCTGTCCGGTCATCGTACAGGCATTCAGTGCGTTGCAAAATTATAGGGCCATAACATCTTTTGATGAACCTTTTAACAAGTTTGATAAAGACAGTATGAAAATG
Source organism: Cyrtodaria siliqua (assembly GCA_037043455.1). Lineage (NCBI taxonomy): Eukaryota > Metazoa > Mollusca > Bivalvia > Adapedonta > Hiatellidae > Cyrtodaria > Cyrtodaria siliqua. The sequence continues at coordinate 72,748 of JAWPHD010004678.1, forward strand.
ATCATGACCAAGACGAAGTTTGTAAATCACGTCACCATTGAAGTCTGGTTGTGATAGTCCTTGTCGCAGAAGAGTTATTAAACTACTTTTATATTTGGAAAGAAGATCAGGGTTACGATAATAACATTTTGCAAAGGTTTTACGAAGTTGAGACACATAGACCCCAAAGGAAGTTGCTCGTGAACATCCCCATATAAATGGGGATAATTAACAATATCAAAATTAAAATTATCTCTCTTGTCATAGATTTTCTAATTATTTCACCATTTTCAATAGAGAGATGTATATCGAGAAAAGAAGCGTTAATATTAGAAATAGTAGCTTTGTTAAGTTGAAGTTCTTTAGGAGAGATATTATTAACCGTAGTAGAAAAGAAAAGGTTTTTAATGTTCAATATGTCATCCATATACCGAGAGGTGTCATTTAAAGGCTTCAATATCATCTGCCTGGGTATCTGATGAAAGACTCAACATGAAATCTCTTTCATAGCAATATAAAAACAAATATGCGACAAGGGGTGCACAGTTCATAGCCAGACATCATAAAATAGAGGCATATATGCTTTGTTTTGAAATAAATGTTTTACATTTGCGATTTTGTTTTTGCATCATATGTTATAAATAGCTTTTAATGAAATTATATACTTTTGAGGTAGAACTCAGTTAGGAGTAAGTAGAGAGTTTTATAAGCGCGTTACTACTGTCACGCCGCAAAGCTAGCTTCTATGGCGATATCGGTAGAGCGCCCGCTTCACATGCAATCGTTCCGAGTTCAAAACCGGCTGAGTGTCCCACATTTTTCCATCCGTTTACAATTCAATAAAGTTATGAATAAGTGTTAAGTTAAATTTAGCGGCCTGGATAGCTCAGTGGATAAGAACTACAGCTCTCAGCACCGCGTGGGTTCGCTCCCTTGTCTCGGCCCCGCATGGGTTTGCTCCCTGCCTCGGCCGCTCCGCGTGGGTTCGCTCCCTGTGTCGGCCCCGATTGGGTTCGCTCCCTGGCCTCGGCCCCGGTGGGTTAGCTCCCTGCCTCGGTCCCGCGTGGGTTCGCTTCCTGCCTCGGCCCCGCGTTGGTTCGCTCACTGGCCTCTGCCCTCGTGGTTTTGCGTGTTTGGAGGCGTCTGTTGCGAAATTTCATCCTTATCCCATCTCCCGCTGAGGTTTATGTTCCATTATAACGTAATATGATGTGGGACGTAAAACACATTTCTTTTTTATGTTATTAAATGTATATCTAAAGAGCCGAACTATTAAACAGTTGTTTCATAGATGTAATAAGAGATACACAGAGTCAATGACATTAGGTGTTTCGTTCTTTCTTTCAGAAGTTTATCGGCAATTCGGACTGGAACACCATTGAAACACGGATGCTACCGACACTTGTTACTGCTCGCTGTGTGAGATTGTACCCAACCCAGTGGCAGAATTACATCTCACTCCGCTGGGATATCGTTGGCTGCTAATTACAACTACGTGTACCCATCGTGAGACAGTGAAGCTTTGTTTCCAGTCACAGTATAAACAGTTTCAAGATGGCGGATTTAAACGAACAGTTTAGCTGCTGTTTCTATAGTTTGCCTGCTAAAACATGTCACCCTTTCAAAGTGGAAAAAAAATCAATATGCTTTTGGAATAAATGCCTCGGCTAACCTATTTAGTCGTGTCGATTCTATAATTTTGGTCAGGAAGATAGTGTTTCTCCGTTGTCTCAATCGAGATGGCGGATTTGTAGATGAAAACTGAGACTGTAAAACGCTACAATGGCTCACAAACCGACAATGTAGAAGTAGCGCGTACATCAATTAAAAAGAAACCTTGTTTAATTATTCTAATTTTTAATTTCAGTATCATTCGTTTTAAAATTGTCATAATTGTTTTAAATTCCTGATATTTTGCGCTTTGTAAAAATGAGAAACTGGGTCCTATAGTAATCACAGCACCCAATCACAATTGCACCGTATGTCCGCACTGTACCACAAACAAACAGCAAATTAAAGGTACAATGAAAAAGACAATACACTACACAACGAGTGTTGAAGACAGGGTTAAAGTGTATTTATGTTAATTTCTAACTTCAATTTGTACAACTTATATATTGCATTTTGTATTTTGATTTTATGTTAATGTATTTACAATGTGTGAGTTATTATTAGCGAATATGTGTGTGCTTATGATTGATAAGTGCACTTTAAGGTACTTTTTTAACAAATAGCCCGATATAGTTTTGATATTATATTAAAATAAATGTTTAGGGACACACGGCAATCTTGAAGTGTTTGAAATGGGTGTCTCGATTTATATATCCAGTATCATTTTTACTTTTACCCTGGTTACATTTAAATAAATCAAGTTTAAGTATTCACTATTTTGTCTTATTATACTATAAGTTTTAATGTATTATTGGTGCAATAATACCAAAACATTAATAATATGCAAAAACAAATTGCATAATATTATTCTTATAATTAATATTAATGATTGAAAAAATGCAAGTTATACAGAAAGATTAGTGGGACGCCATGAGATTTTAAAATTAAAGATTGCCATGTGTCCCTTTAACCCGTATGTCCAGGAATGTACTCTTTGGGTAATCTAATGATTACTATGAAATTAATGTTTATACAGGGCGAATTATTTCACTGAATTTAACGGATATTATAGATATATAGATATTTATATAATTAATAGTAAAATAAAGCATATATGTAAAACAAAAATACATTATTATGTTAAGCTGCATCACTAAAATGGTGTAAGTATAAAATGAGTAAAACAGCGAGCTTGGGAACCAATTATTTTGGCGGGGAAAATCCGAGGCGCCACTAAGTTCAGAAACCAGCGGCTAGCTGCAATGCAGTATAGACTTGAAATGTAAAGATAGGCAGTATATACGAGTCCTATATCTATCTGCAGGAAATACCGTATTTAAAAAGGACAATATCGGATTTTCATATTTAATTAACTATTTTTGAAAATACACACTGCGATCGATTATATATTTAGAATATTATGTGGTACATTCCATCAACATTTTCTTGCTTTTTTTCTATCTACGTAACGCCAGAACTACTATGATACAATTTTCTAAATTGTAATATATTTTAATTACATTCTATTTTACACTCTAAATCACATGTTGCTAGTTTTAAATTCTTAATTTTTCATTCATGCTTAATGTTCGATTCGTAATGCGTGTTTCATGATGATTGTTTATGTGATTGCATACCAAGATTTGAAGTTTATGTTTGTTTTCAATTTGTGTATTGATTCAAGCTGCTGCTGATGTTTTTGACGACGAGGGTGGTGGTGGTGGTGATGTTTGTAATGCTGATATTTATGATGATGATGATGATGATGATGATGATGTATATAATATTGCTGATGGTGATAATGGTTTTAATGATGATGGTGAGATGAGGATGAAGAGTGATGCGTATGTGGTGATGATGACGAGTGATGATGATGATGATGAAAGGTGATGATAAGTGATAGTGATGATTATGAGTAAGGATGAAGAGTGATGAGTATGTGGTGAAGATGATGAGTAATGCTGATGATAATGTTTTGGAAATTTGTCATGTAATACATAATTGGACATTGGTAACCCATATTAGCGTAAAAGCGCATTAATTGCTTTGCACAAACACTTCACGATGTTTAATTCTTTGCAACAGTTTAGAATAAAAAAAGTGTGCAATTGTGACTTTTTGGTGTTTTAACTACCAATATAGTAATTTGTGTTACACCATTGAACCTCATAGGCTATGTTACTTATTAATTTAGTTTGGCAAACAATTCAACGTTTATCTGGAAAACAGTGTTACATAATTGCCAACTTTGCCTCCATTACGTCAATGTACGTCAGGAACTCGAGAGAACTAATTCGTATACTCCAGTGCTATGTACTGAAGATAATGTTGTTTCGACGCATATCACTCATTGCAAAATGTTCAAGGCTGGATTAGATGAAAAGCAAAGCAGACTTCCAACGATGTACTGGAATCCCAAATTACACAAACAACCATATACACCCGTTTTATTTCTAGTTGTTCCTGCACTACTACACATATCTCCGAACTTTTACATCTTGTGTTACTGCCGTTAAAGGTCACGTTAAACAATAATGTGCTAAAGCTTATGAAAACTCTGGAATTAATTTGTTTTGGTCTATTGAAAATTCAGGCGACGTTCTTTATAACATTTGTAATAAACGTCAAGCTTCATCTATATTTATTTACGACTTTTCTACATTATATACAACTTTATCACACAACCTTATCAAAGACAAGCTTATTTCTCTCACTCAAAAATCTTTTGCTAGGGAAAATACATGTTTGGCCTGTAACAATATTAAAGCGTTTTTTTTTACTAACAGCAGTTTGGACAATTACACTATGTGGACTTGCCATGAAGTTTATAAATCACTTATTATTCTATAAGATAATATTTCGTTTGTAGACAAATTGTTGGTATTCATATGGGTACGAACCGTGCACCCATTGTCGTATATTTGTTTTTATATTGCTATGAAAGAGATTTCATGTTGAATCTTTCACCAGATACCCAGGCGGATGTTATTGAAGCCTTTAACGACACCTCTCAGTATCTGGATGACATATTGAACATTGACAACCCTTTTTTCTACTATGGTTAATGATATATATCCTAAAGAACTTCAATTAACAAAGCTAATATTTCTGATACTAGCGCTTCTTTTCTCGATTTACACATCTCTATTGAAAATGGTGAAATAATTAGTAAAGTCTTTGACAAGAGAGATGATTTCAATTTTGATATTGTTAATTATCCCCATTTAGATTGGGATGTTCCCCGAGCAACTTCTTCTGGGGTCTGTGTGTCTCAATTTATTCGTTTTTCTAGAGCTTGTACTCGAGTTGAGGACTTTTATATTCGTATCTTTGTATAACTAAACAGCTACTCCATCAGGGCTACCGTTACCATAAAAAGAAATATAAAAAGATCGAACAGGGAAAGTAGCATTCAAGGAGGACAGTAAACCACAAAACACAGAAACAAACACGCAAACAGACAAACAAGAAGGCAAAAGCAATAATAAATGCAAACGACATCACAAACACAAAAAGGGTTGACAATAGGGCTACCGCCTTGGAACGGTCAGTGGCAAAGTAGGCCACTGGGGGTTTAAACTGGTTCTAGGGTGCACCAAACCTCACACTAACCCTACTGTCATCCCATTAAAACAGGACAGTGTAAATAAAGAAATCCCCGCCATGATCTAATCTCTAACCAACAAGGCAGCATCAATAGGCAATATAAGTAAAACACAAATATGCTCGTGTAAATATAATACAAAAAAACAATAGCCTAGAAAGCCACAATGAAGGTACTCAATGACTTTGCAGAAGCCAGAGCAGTAAGAGAATAAACCATTAAGGGCATGACAAAAAATATCATGGACAAACGCCACCGTCCCAATGGGCTTTAGGTAGGCGTCATCATAGGGTCCACAGCCTGTCCGGTCATCGTACAATTAAAGAGGAAAGCATAGTGGCGAACTGTAAAAGGGTCCACCACCAAGCATGCAGTACGTTGCAAAATGATAGGGTCAAAACCTCTTTTGATAAACTTTTTAACAAGTTTAACAAAGATAGTATGAAAGTGAATATGACCTAGAATCTTATGAAGTTTATAAATCCCATCACCATAAAAGTCAGGTTGTGATAGTCCTTGTCGCAGAAGAGTCCTTAAATTACTTTTATATTTGGAAAGAAGATCAGGGTTACGATAATAACATTTTGCAAAGGTTTTACGAAGTTTATGGTTACGGTAACCCTGATTGAGTAACTTTTTAGTTATCCTAAACATAAGTTGAGACACATATACCCCATAAGAAGTTGCTCGGGGAACATCCCCATCCAAGTGGTGATAATTAACAATGTCAAAATTAAAATCATCTCTCTTGTCATAAATTTTGCTAATTATTTTACCATTTTCAATCGAGAGATCTAAATCAAGAAAAGAAGCGTTATTATCCGATATATTAGCTTTGTTAAGCTGAAGTTCTTTAGGATAATAATAATTAACCATAGTTGGAAAGAAAGGGTTGTCAATGTTCAATATGTCATCCAGATACCGAGAGGTGTCATCAGAGGCTTCAATAACATCTAACCCTATAAACTTCGTAAAACCTTTGCAAAATGTTATTATCGTAACCCTGATCTTTTATCCAAATATAAAAGTAATTTAAGAACTCTTCTGCGACAAGGACTATCACAACCTGACTACTATGGTGACGTGATTTACAAACATCGTAAGATTGAGGTCATGATCACTTTCATACTATCTTTGTTAAACTTGTTAAAAGGTCTATATATTTCCTCTTTAATTGTGCGATGACCGGACAGGCTGGGAACCCTATGATGTCTACCTAAAGCCAACAAGGACGGTGACGTTTGTCTGCAACTTTGTCTTGTCGTGCCCTCAATGTTTTTTTCTCTTGTTGCTCTGGCTTCTGCCAAATCATTGGGTATCTTCTTTTTGGGTTTCTAAGCTATTGTTTTTTGTATTTGTTTATACACGAGCATCTTTACTTATATTGCCTATTAATGCAGCCTTTGTTTGGAGAATAGTCATGGCTGTGTATCCTATGATGACGTCTACCTCAAGGACGGTGACGTTTGTGACTTTCTAGGCTATTGTTTTTTGTATTTATATATACACAAGCTTCTTTGTGTTTTACTTATATTGCCTATTAATGCTGCCTTGTTTGTTAGAGAATAGTTCATGGCGGGGATTTCTTTATTTACACTGTCCCGTTTTATTAGGATGACAGTAGAGTAAGAGTGAGGTTTGGAGCACCCTATAACCTGGTTTAAACTCCAGCGGTCTTTTTGCCACTGACCGTTCCAATGCGGTAGCCCTATTGTCAACCCTTTTTGTGTTTGTGACGTCATATGCCTTTATTCCTTATTCCGATTGCCATTCATGTTTGTCGTTTTGCGTGTTTTTGTGGTTTACAGTGTTCTGTGAAAGCTGCATTTCTTGTTCGACTTTTATGCTTATTTATATGCACATCTAGATTAAATAAATGTAATGTTATTTTATATTGTGAAGTATTGTAAATCATCGGCATGACTTAGGTTGATCTTCTTTTCCACTTACCTTCTGTACCAAACCTCACACTTACCCTACTGTCATCCCATTATAACAGGACAGTGTAAATAAAGAAATCCCCTCCATGATCTAATCTCTAACCAACAAGGCAGCATCAATAGGCAATATAAGTAAAACAAAAATATGCTCGTGTAAATATAATACCAAAAAATAAAAAAATTGTCATGTATGTTGCTCGAAATATCCAGGAAAAGCACGGGTTCGAACAAATTTAAATTTGCTTTTTAAAATGTTTATAGTTTGTAGAGACCATGTTGAATTGGTTCATTTCACTTTCATTTTCAAATGTATCACTACCTAGTATTAGATTCTCAGATATGGGCTCTAACACATTCAGGCATATCCAAACCTATATTAAATCATGAACTTTTCCCATTCCTGTCGCCTGGAACAAAAAGAAGGAGAAAATATTTGCACATTTTAAGAAATAAACAAGAACCGAATAACACAGTTCTTTTGTTTTAAGCGCAAAAACGTTCTTACCGTTGCTGGCAAGGAAGATAACTGTTTGTAGAGACCGTGGCTATCACTAAACGTAGTCGATGTCGAATCACATGGAATACGGGTATATAAAGGATACATTTTATATACGCAAATAGTCAGTTATAGCCAAATCGCTTAGATGAAACATCCAGTACACATACCCGTGATACGCAAAATTCAAATGCATTAATTTGAACAAAACACTGTATTATACTGGAGGCACTATAACACACAAACAACTAACATTAAAGCGTACATTATATTTTAAATAATAATATCCGTGACAATTCAAGAAATATAGTTTATAAACACATGTATTTATAAGGCACACCACAGAAATATGAGCAATTATTATTAGGTATGTGGGACACATAATACATAGGTTTGTCCGGAGAGTGCGTTTACTTTCTATCATTTACTCCAGCAATTTTGTGATCACAAATGCTATAGAATACACGTCTGAAAATACATGTAAATGCATGTATATTCATGTACCTCTTACATCAATAACATGCATTTTAATAAACACAATAGTGTCGGTGTTTCTGTCACGAACTCTGATGGATTATTGAAATTCGAAAAGTTTCAGTTCGTGTTACTTATTGCTATTAATTTAATTGCCGTATGGTGTTTAATGAGAATAAAGTGGAATTATAAAACGGACTATAGGGTAAGTGTGAGGTTTGGCGCACCCAATAACCGGTTTAAACCCCCCAGTGGCCTATTTTGCCACTGACCGTTTCAAGGCGGTAGAGCTAGTGATATCGTTTATATTTATTTTTACTTTTGCCTTCTTGTTTGTCTGCGTGTTTGTTTCTGTGTTTTGTGGTTGACTGTCCTCCTTGAATGCTACTTTTCCTGTCCGATCTTTTTATATTTCTTTATAAATATGTCAGTATTTTTATTTCACGTTTGAGCCACTGTTTCAGCTATAGTGCATGGTTGTATCGTGTTGTGTATTAGACGAATATATCGTATCAAGCGACGCGTGTGTATTGGTATAATTCTGTACCTTATCGAGATCATTATACACCGTGTTTCACTCAGTACCCGATTTTAAATTCAACAGAGCGATAAACGAATTAACCACTCCCAAATCGTGCCAGTAAAGTCAGGTATAGACCACAGGTCGACATCCTAAACTGTAACGCAAATGTACCAAACATATATATTGCACTAGTGTGCTGAAGCATAATGTAAATATATTATTAAATATGGATTGCGTAGCTTTAAGCAATATTTGGTTTTATGACACCTCTTACAGGTATTCTACTTTCACTTTCAAAACTTTCAAGTTAATAAATATAATCATCATACAACCATGCAAATGGTTCTTAACTCTCACAAACACGTCAATAAAAATAAATATAAAAGTCGAACAGGAAATGCAGCTTTCACAGAACACAGTAAACCCCAAAACACGCAAAACGACAAACATGAAGGACAATGTTAAAGTCATTTCAGCCAAAAACAACAGGCCTTAAATACTCAAAAATGACTTTTATCACAAAACATGTTAGTACATGGGAACTCCTTTCGACTACACCAGGCATGAATAGTGATTTGCTTCCTGTATGCCTTTATAAGAAAGACAATTTAATCAAAAGGGACTAACTGCAATATTAGGGCACTAACATATTTGAACGAAGTAGCGGAATTGACAAAACAACAGATGCGATTATCAACTTATAATGAAATCAGGAAGCTTCTGCAAGAATCTATGGTCTAATGATCGTATCCAATATAATAAAACATTTGCATTTCAGATGTGGGTTTCATGTAACAAATAATTTGACATTTCAAGACAAAATATGATGAAGTAAAACAAATCAGAATTGTGTGCAACATTTATGTTCACTACTCTTGATTCATATGTCAGACTAATTATTGTCTATACAGAATGGAGATTATAACTAATTATTGTCTATACAGAATGGAGATTATAACTTAAGCACAATTAACGATATGAATCTCAATGTTGAGGTATTGTAGGTTATATTTTATTGCAACAATTTCACAAACAGACATACAAAAAATAAAGCGTGGTTTCACCTTTTGACTATAACAAATTTTACAAATTAAAACAAATTTATTTTCATCCCACACGGGTTGTATGAAACTCATAGATCCAGTTTTATCATTAAAGCTACTAGAGCTTATATTAAACTAGCGAGTGTTTACCTAAAGCAAATGGGATCGGTTTAACACAAATTCAAGATACTAAAACATGGCTGACAACCTGTATATAAGGCAGTTTTAGAGTGAACCTTTTTCATAACTCTACACCTGAGATCGACAAAGCATCATCAAAAATGCACACCCTTTAATTGAATAGTATTATAGCGCATACGAGTTTCGAACCCACGTCTTTCAGATTGACAATCACTATGCTTTAACACTGAGCTTATCCAATACGTTAATCAAACGGTTATATAGTTAAAACGAAAAATAGGTTATCAGTTGGCTCTATGGCCTAACGCTAAAGTAGGCGGATTGTCAATTCGGAGGCCTCGAGTTCCAATACGGTATAGATCGATCTATTTAATGATTAGGGCAGTGATATTTTTATATCGATGTTGCTACAACATACGACGGATTATATATGATGGTATAAGATTTCCCATCATAAACGGGTTCCCAAGCTTGAATTTCGTACGAGACTAATGCGTACCCAGTAAATACTAATTTGCTCTTATTTCTCTTGTTACACCTCGGGCTTACTTCCGTTTTTACGCGTGTTGTTGGCTGACAAGGGTCTATTGAATGCTACATTTCATATCCGACCTTTATATCTTTTGTTATACGAGATATTTAATTACAACTGTGATGCTTTTTCAAGACCGCTTATTCTATATATAATGCCATCAAAAGTATATTTAATTTTATTAGTCTTCGAGAGCAATGTTCTGTAAGGACAGATTTGAAATCATACCTGGACATACAATGTGCCTGGCATTACCCCATTCAAGGCGCCCAGTGAGTACCACGGGTAAGTACAGACACTCACCTCTTCGAAACACACCTTACATTGTTTTAGGAATGTTTGTATTCTATATTTCGGAGTACGGCACACTAACGAAAATAGCGGATCATAACTTGGTATAAAGACGGATTAAGATTTAATTATTTGGTCACTGCATCGATACCGAAATTATCACTAGTATAGACATATAACTACACTGTACAAATACTGATCAGTGAACAATATTGTTTCTCTTCACAACTAAGTAACCAAGAATGGAGACATGGTTTAAAAAATCAAATCATCCAATTTTTAATGAATGAGATACAGAAACATAAGGGTAAAAAAAACAAAATTTAATACTTTAAAAATGTATAACTCAAATTGTACAATGCTACTGTCAATGGATATATTAACATATTACAACATGTGCATAAGAGCGTCGGACTCTAGATAGAAAGGTCGTGGGTTTGATCCTTGCCGTGACCATGTTATTTAACCTTGAGCAAGATAATTAATACACATTGCGCAGTTACTGTACTGGTTATACGCAGGAGCCATCTGGAATGATTAATCTAATTTGCAAGAACTTGTTTCACAATCGATGTAAAAAAGATATGTTTGAAACAATTGAATGATATTATCACAATATAGTCATATAGTTAATAGTAATACCTACTAGTAAATATGGTACAAAGACTATTTTCATCCCATCTTCTTCGCACATCTTGATTACTAGCTCGCCACTCGCTTTGCATATATCTGTACATAATGGTCTGAACTAGTTCATGAACCTTTTAAAATACATAATAACATCCCGGACACAGACGATCGATTCAAATGTTTAGGAAGCATAGATATACAATACGCGACTCTGTTCATTTAATACTTACTTATACAATATACATATTATATTATTTTCCAATTTTTTTGCTTCAGATAGGGGAATTATTGAAACGGAAATCAACGACATCAGGCAGAACGTGAGCCCATCGGCATCGAATATGCTAGAAATGGTAACACGACTTTTGTTTTTTATAAACAGAACACATGTACAGGACAACCGGTCGAAATGTATATTGGTAACATTTGCGACCTATAAAATATATCTAATTTATCTTGAGATATCCATGTTGAGATATCACAATTTGTGCTTGAGATATCTCAATTTATCTTGAGATACATTCCTTGAGATGTCTCGATTAATCTTGAGATATATCAAGGTATATCTAAACTTATCTTGAGATAACTACCTTGAGATATATTAGTTTCTCTTGAAATACATATCTTGATATATCTCAATTTATCTTGAGTCACATAAGGATAGATCTATCGAGATAAACTGAGATATATATTATAATTTCTCAATATCAACTTATCGTGATATCTAATTTGCAATATCTGAATATCCATTGTGTCTCGCGTTTCTTATATGACATTTCAGTGGGATTTTCTAAGTTCGAAATGGACTTTTTGCCATTTAAAAACTGACCATTGGTGTATTTATTGGGTCTACCGATACACTGTTCCATTATTTTGACAGTTTGTTAACGTTAATGTCCAGCTTAGGTACTGCATGGGTACTAAACATTGACTCTAGCACATTTTGGAGATATATGAACACGAGAGTCAATGACACTTTCGAGGTAGTGACAATGGTTAAAATGACAAAAGTAAAGGTGAGTTCAGCTCGTTGTTTATCATAATATCATTAATCAAACGATTTATTTCAAAAATCGGGGAATGCTATTCCAATTATATATGTTCAAAGTATGTCTAAGTTGCAAAAATATTATAAATTTATTGTTTAATTTCACGCCTAGGTCTTTTATAAGATTGGAAGGTGTGTTTGTTTTCTTCGACAGATCGCAATTTTTCGGTACATATTCTTATTTATTTATGAAAGTCAGCTGTTGTTTTAGTGGCGATGAAAAGCCTTTCATGTAATCATTCCTCGGTACTAAACTGGTTTATCAGAAAACAGAGAACAACGTATTTATCGCCAATTTTCGGCAAAATGTAGAGTCAATGAGCCGGAGTTAGGGTCGATGACGCGAAGGTTACGTCGAATCTAGGAGCGTTATTTTTTTTCAATTACAAGTCCCGATACCTTATTAATTGCCAAGGTAACATGCGACTGATCTCGTCGCGTGGGTAACATTACTATACGTATATCAGCCTGCGTTACATGATTTCCGCACCACAATGTTGTTTACGGTTAGGGAAAGGATTGAGCAATAGTATTGTACTTGTTTTGAATAGAATACTAACAGAATGTTTAAACATATTACAAATAATCATTTAACTACTAAGAAATTTATCGATATTTAAGAACAATATTGTTTGCCGATACGAATAAGTATGCGTTTAATTGGTCATAACATATCCGACCCAAACAATGCTGGCCCCCATTTGCGCTTGCTTGTCTAACGACGCGACTTGTGATATTCAAATTCTCGACCATCACTACTAGGCTGGGACCCAACCTCTCGTATCGTGCAAAAAAACACTTTTGGTTTACCCGGAAAGATATACTCGTGATTTTTTGCGTATCAATAGCAGAAACTGTACTCTATACGAAACCACTGTATGTATTAATGGTATTCTTTGCATTTCGTAACACCAACGCATTTTCTACGGAAGCCCATAAGTGATAAGAAAATATTGATATCCAAAGAAAAAAGGTGTACAAGTTTATATTTTAGCGATATGATTTTGTTTTGTACATAAATAAGACATATGCACGCCTAATTATATTCTGTTTATGCCGAATGCAATTTTCAATTATTTTTTTTAAATCAAAAGCGGTTTAAGGATTGAAGATGGCGGGCAGATGGGTGGAGGGAGGGACGGTCATACACCTTTTGGCTAAAGCTTTCATGCACGTTGTTAATAACTTCTGTAAATTGTTTTCGGTTAAAACCAACTTTACTGTGAAGTGTTATATCGTTAAGATGTCACTTTCTTACGAGCAAGACCGATTTTCTCCTTTTCAGAATAGAGTTATGACCCCTGAGTTACTTACCAAAAATGCACATTTTGGGTAAAGCTTAGGTGCAAGGTTTCTTTATCTTATTTTGGATTTTAACTAAAATTGCTATGAAGCCTTATATCAAACAGACATCACTTCCTTACGATCAATGTGCCTTTTCTAAATAGAGTTATGGCCCCTGATTATCTACGAAAATACATTTTTGTGTTGAGTTTATGTTAATTAATCAAGTTTTGTTGAAAATTAAACAGCATTTTGGGTGGAAATTTTATATACAAATAGGATACCAGTATATGTTAATAATATTTATGATACATCAAATTGTTTTGCCATTTTGGAATAGAGGTATGGCCCTTAATTTACTTAGAAAATATGGTTATTGCAACAACTATCTTGGATTGTGTAGGGTTTAATCCATATCGTTTAGTGTGAAGTCTTAATAACATTAACATACTGGCAGATATTTAGAATCCGTTCGATGGTAGCTTTTAGATTTCTTAATACAGTTATGGACCTTTAATTTACCTTGAAAATAGAATAGTAGTTACTGCAATTACTGTCTTATCAAATTGTAAACTTCCAAATTGGTTCACTATTGTGTCACAGACGTTTGATTGTATTTATCAGAAAAATAACGGGGTTTGTATTGACTAGTTTCGTTGGAAGGAAATAGAACATTCACAGAACACAATCAATCAACCAAACACACGTATTTGAAACAAACACCAAACACAAGGATAGAAAAGAGCAAAGTATGCGAAATGGCAAACTCAAACGATTGAAATATGGGTACCTCCTTGGAATGGTCAGTGACAATATGGATAACTCCTTGGAATGGTCAGTGGCATAAAGGCTGCTGGGGTTAAACCAGGTTCTAGAGTGCACCATTCCTCATTCTTACCCTATTTTCATTCCAATAAAATTCGACCAGCCAGGCTATAACCCCTTACAAACTAGGAAGTATGAATAGCAATTAGTAGGCAATATAAGTATAACACAAAATGCTCATGTATATATGAATAGAAATTCCCAGAAAAAACACAAAGCAAATACTTGTCAGAAGCCAGGTAAAGAAAAGAATGATGACGATCAGACAATATTAAATCAAAAATTAGGCCTATTTAGGTAGAAGCACACGCATTCATTACGATATATAGTATTGAAGGATAGAGATAGAGAGCCGAAGAAGGCCCTTTACTATATACATATACTATAACTATATTCTTTCTAGCCTTCTATATTATATATCGTAATAAATTCCTGTGAGCAGAAGTTATCATAGGGTTCATAATCAGTCGGGTCATCGCAACATTAATTGTAAAGCATTGTGGCGAACTGTAAATGAGTCAACATCTAAACATGCAGTGCATTGCATAATGATAGGGTCATATCCTATTTTGTTATGTTTGTTAACAAGTTTAACACAGATTGTATGAATGTGATAATGACCAATAATCTTAAAAAGTCTGTACATATAGTCACCACAGTATTCACGTTGTGACAGACCTTGTAGCAGAAGTGTTCTGACAATACTTGAAGTAAATCAGGGTTATGATAATAAACCTTCGCAAAGGTTTGTCCGGATTTAAAACTCAATGAAGCACTATTAAAGCTGGAGAAGAAGAGAAGCAAAACAAACTTCCAACTATGTACGGTATTCCTAACAGCCTAATAAAGCACACTTTCTTCCTATTTCTAGTGTCTGCACCACTACAAACATCTCCAAAGGAATAACGTCCTGTCTTACTGCCGTTGTAGATCACGTAACACAATATTGTGCTAAAGTTTATGCTAACTTTTGGATTAATATATTTTGGTCGTTATTACTTTCTTGAAAACGAATGCAGTAAACGTCACGCAAACCTTTTCAAATACTTATTCAATATTTATTTTAGTGAATAAACACTAATGTTTGCTCAGCATTATACTGCGGTAGAATGAAATGTATTCTTTGGCATATCACTCCGCCATTAAAACAATCAAAATGGACTCTACCATTGCGTTTTCCATATGGTTGCATTATATCGTTTGTTCTTACCATCACTTTCTAAAATGTCATAGCTCTAATCAGCCTACCTAAAATTAAAATACTAACCTCAATTCATCAAAAATGTCCAAAGTAAGCGGAGTTCCGTTCGATTGTTTACCACTCAGCACCACCCCTTGGCATTAATGGTGTCAGGTCGCGGAGATGATTTCTGATAACCATTTTGATATTTTAGCTATGGTCATGTGACAAATTATGACGTAATCGCAGACTATTTTCTAAGACGTTGACAGAGTCACATGGTGATCCTGGTAAAGATTGGGTAATGATCACTGTTAAAAGGCTTATCAAAGGAGGTTGTCACCTTATTATTTTGCAACGCACTGCATGTTTAGTGTTTGACCCATTTACAGTTCACCGCTTTGCTTTCCACTTGATTGTGCGATCGCCGGAAAGATTGTGGGCCTATGATGACGTCTACCTAAATCCTGAAAGGACGGTAACGTTCGATTGTTGTCTTTAATATTGTCTAGTCGTGCCCTTAACAGTGTCAAAATTGAAATGATCTCTCTTGTCATAGAGTTGGCTTATTATTTCTCAGTTTTAATCGTGAGATGTAAATCGAGTAAAGAAGATATAGCAACTATGAAAAATATTAGCTTTTTTGAGGTGAAGTTCTTTGGAAAGAAAGTATATGTAGTAAAGAAAAGAAAGGGTTGTAATTGTCCAATATATCATCCATATACAAAGAGGTATAATAAAAGGCTTCAATTACATCTGCCTAAGCGTATCTGGTAAAAGACTAAAAATGAAACCTCTAACATAACAAAACAAAAAAAAATATGCGACAAGAGTTGCACATTTCGTTCTCATTTGGGATTCCAACAATTTGTCTATAAACAGTAGTGTCATACTTAACTAGTTCCATATGTGTAAAAAATATTATCTTATATGAATATGAATGCTTCGAAAACAACTACGTGACAAGTCCACATAGTGTAATTGTCCAAAACCCTTCAACTAAATATTAGTGAGAATCAGAATTCGTTTACTGTAGTTGCCGTGTACTCGGTCTTAAATTTAAATATTTGCAAACATGAAGGGTGATAACTTTGTAAACCACTCCTCAATTGTTCTCATTGTCAAACAAAACCGAGACCTTAATAATATTACCCCAAAAAGCATGGAAAATCAAATGCTATTTATTACAATCATCGTGAAAACAATCACGCTCCTTAGTCAGAGGACGATATCCTCTTTGTTCAATTAGAATATTACACAGTAATTGATGATATTTCAAAGGAAAGTAGGTAACAATCAGACGATGGAATTTTTCGACAATTTAGAGCAATAACTTGATACTCGTTTAACCTGTCTGAAATCCGTTTGATATAAAGTTACACACCAAAGTGTGTGAAAATCGAGACCAATTTATTTAATGTATTGTGTACGAAAGTTGAAATTTGCATTTTTGCAATAATCAAGGGCAATAACTCAGTAAGGCAGGTGTCAGTTCTGCTCATTGTCATCTTGTCAAAGTTCATATTCATATAAAGTCTCACACTAAATAATGCGAAGATCGGAATCCGTTTACTAAAGTAATGTGTGTACTCAAGCTAAAATGTGCCTATTCTTTCAATAACCAAGGGTAATAACTCTTTAAAGCAAATGTCAGTTTTACTCAGTATTGAACTTGTCAAAGGCCTTGTAGGTATTAAGGCCTAACACCATACAACATTTAGTGGAAATCGGAAACCGTTTACTGCAGTTATTGTGAACACAAGAAATTCGCATTATCCCTGTCACAGGACAAAACAAAATTCATAAAAGGTCTATAACTCTTGTTAAAATTAGTAAAGTGTAACATAATCAGGTCTTGATTCTGTAGTTTGATATTTCATATACACATATAGGTTTCAAATACTGGAACTGTATTTGCCTAAAAGGACATGTGCAAATTTCTTTATTTTCCTTTGAATGTTTCTTCAGCGATTTTGATATATTGGCTTGGTACGAATGGGTTACCGTAGAAATCGCGATGCTGTTACGAAATGCATTTTGCCAGAAGTCCATACAGTGGTTTCATATGTACAAGACCCCAGTCTGTTAATATTTAAAAAATCAGGAGTATATCTTTCCGGGTAAACGTTTTCGTTTTTTTCAGGCTTGGGTCCCCGCCTATACCGTTCGTTTGCCGATTTTGTCAATTTAGTAAAAACAATATTGCCCGGCAACTGACCTAAATGCGAGTTTCCTATTATTGCATCATGTATAAAAACGTAAATCGTATATTTCTGTGTTCCTTACAGTTTAATTAATTAAATAATATTCACATATATTTTAACGTGGATTTATTGTCAAGATAACCGCATATTTTTCTCTGTTTTTTTAATATTAATTTAAACATACTTCAACGGACCGACATTCTTGCCGGGGATTGGGGCTGGGGATGTAGTTGTGGGGGAGAGCAGAGGGCAATTTGGCGTAGGATAAGACATGATAACATGATGGTCAATATACGTACTAAATACAGTCCTATGAGTGAAAAAGGCGTTATCCACGATCAATTACACACAATTGTACAACAAAAACAGCACATTTTGAGCGCTAACCATTTTTTCCTCAAATTATTGGGGTGAGGGTCGGGAATGTGGAGTGAGTGGGGGAAGCATACTCTGGTCCCCTGTCCACATACCCCGGCTTCTATGCCTATGTGATGGTAATCGTATTTCGGAACTTAATTATGCATTCCCCTTTGCATCGTTTGCATTAAATTCTATAAAATGTAACATGTAGCATATACTTAAATAACAAAACGGAAGCTAGTTCTACTCGTAGGTATTTAGTACGTATATGGACCATCATTTTATCATGTCTTATCCTACGCCAAATTGCCCTCTGCCCTCCCCCAACTACACCCCAACGCCAACCCTTGGTAAGAATGTCGGTCCGGTGAAGTACGTTTAAATTAATATTAAGAAACGGAGAAAAATGTGCAGTTATCTTGACATTAAATCCACTTTAATATATATGTGATTATTATTTAATCAATTCAACTGAAAGGAACACAGAAATATACCATTTACGTACACAGCGCGACAAGTTCAGTTTTTATACATGATGCAATAATAGGAAACTCACATTTTGGTCAGTGGCCGGACAATATTGTTTTTACTTAATTGACAAAATTGGCAAACGAACGGTAGTGATGATCGATAATTTGAATATCACAAGTCGCGTCGTTAAACGAGCAAGAGCAAGCGCAAATGGGGCCAGCATTTTTGGTGTCGGATAAGATATGTTTTCACCAATTAAACTTATAGTTATTCATAACGGCAAACAATATTGTTCTTAAATATCGATACTTTTCTTTGTAGTTAATTGATTAATTGTAGTATGTTTTAATTAATAAGGTATCGGGACTTGTAATTGAATGAAAAATGCTCCTAGCATCGACGCAACATCGGCGTCATCGACCCTAGCTCCGGCTCATTGACTCTACCTTTTGCCGAAAATTGGCGATAAATCCGTTGTTGTCAGTTTTCTGATCAACCAGTTAAGTACCGAGTACATGAGTACATGAAAGGCGTTTCATCTCCACTAAAACAACAGCTGACTTTCATAAATAAATAAGAATATGCACCAAAAAATTGCCATATGTAGGCGAAAACAAACACACCTTCCAATCTTTTAAAAGACCAAGGCGTGAAATTAAACAATAATTTGTAATATTTTTGCAACTTAGACATACTTTGAACACATATAATTGGAATAGCATTCCCCGATTTTTGAAATAAATCGTTTGATTAATGATATTATGAAAAACAATGAGCTGAACTCACCTTTATTTTGTCATTTTGACCCTTTTCGCTACCTCGGAAGTGTCATTGACTCTCGTTTTCATATATCTCCAAAATGTGCTAGAGTCAATGTTTAGTACCCGTGTACTGGTTGCTATGATAGTGTAATGTCATAGTAGGATGATGGGATCATCAAGCCAAATCTTTGTGGCTTTGAAGTAGAAAATCGCTTAAGCCAGTGCTAGGAGGCTACAGAGGTGTTGCACTTTGCATTACCTCTCATGAACAGACTCAATAAAACCTAGTCTGCTAATTTCATCTATTGTTTGTGTTTGTTGCTTTCAAGGGATCCACTTTTCAGAATTTATTATCATTCACACTAGCGTTTGTTTAGTGCTGTGCGGCGGCCGTAAAAAGTTGCCCCGACTACAAATCACTAGTGGTATTACTTACTGGTCCTTTGGGATCATCAAGCCCAATCTTTGTAGATTTAAAGTAGAATATTGCTTAATCCGGTACTAGGAGGAGTGAGAGCACTTTGAATTACCTCTCATGAACAGATTCAATAAAACCGAGTCTGCTGTGTAATATATAAAAATAGACAAGTCAAACAGGAAATGTACCATTCAAGGACCACAGTCAACCACAAACACGCACAGAAATAAAAGGGTTGACAATAGGGCTACCACCTTGGCACGGTCAGTGGCAAATAATGCTCCCCTTCAAAAGCATATAATCAGAAGAAGAAATCTCTCAACCTGTAAATTTCTCCTACATGTGCTAAATTCTATGGTCGATGTCTTGCCGCATGCTATATATTTGAGTTACCTCATGTCGTCAATTTGTGAACTGAATGAATACATATTGCATTGTTTTGTACTGCTAATGTTCTAATGCTGATCCTACAACTCTACATACATCTCCAAACGAAAGGTCACGTAAGCAATGATTGAGATAGATCTACCGTTTATAACACAAATGTATGCTAACAAGTTTGACTTTTTAAATCGTACTTCAGAGAAAAGCGTTCATGTTGAATAGTCGTACGCTCACAGATTGTATTCATCGACAAAGGAGTGATGTTAATCTATTTCAAATACATTTATATAAACCCGTGGAGCTCACTGTATAACTACAAATTAATGGAGTACAAGGGCATGATGAAATACTCTTTTCATAGACATAAAATACAAGTAAGCACCAACTGGTTCAAAGTGTTGTGGCATGGTTTGCATAAAATGTTCAAGGCATATTTACTTATAGATGAAATTTGGTTTGTATTACATTATGTAACCATGATCCTAATGAGATAACACCCGTGCATGGTAAAGGGTTCTTATATAAGGGTACATACAAAAGCAGATATAAAAGTCGAGCAAGAAATGTAACATTCATAAAACAAACCTGCAATACAGACAAACATAATATTTAGCAAACATTTACATCATACATTAGAGTACAGCCATTACAGAAATACATTATCTACAAACGCGGCAATTTCACTATAAAGCAAAAAAACTAGACCTCATCAGACAAATCCATATTTGGGTTCTGCAGCCAAACAAATATATACCAATTATCGTGCTACTAATTCAATAGATGTAGAATATAATACTACATAATCAATAAAACTTTGGCAAAAAAAAGTATGAAAGAAGAAATTTGGAAATCGACGAACAAGATACACATAAAACATATTGCAGTCTCAGTTTGATTGAGACTATTCATGAACGGCCGCAGGTTGAGCCGAACTCAATATTTAAAATGCCAATAGTACGAAATGTTGCGCCATCCCGAAGGTGGTATGCATATGACGGTTAAGATGGAACCGTCAATGTGGTATTTTCATACCATTCTATGGCCAGCGGCGTATGGTCTCACTCTCTAACAAAATGCTTTGCCCTAAACGAGAAAACAATTGGCAAAATAAACAAAATGGAATCTAGCTGGGAGCAGAAGTTATGAAGCCTGCATATCACATGTTATAGTCAAAAGGCTAAATTAAAAAGCAGACAACATATCCTGACGGTGATTAAACAATACTCAGAGCCGTTAAAATCTAGAGTAGTGGAAACACCTATTCGAAATTAAAGTAAAACATAACAAGGCATAACGAATAGTATTGCACATACTCGAATGTATTCCGGTAAATGAAACTAGGATTAGGAAAGGTAGGAAAAGACCGAGTTATTAGGGTGTGACCTAAAATACTCACTCACTCACTCACTCGATCACTCACTCGATCACTCACTCGATCACTCACTCACTCACTCACTCACTCACTCACTCACTCACTCACTCACTCACTCACTCACTCACTCACTCACTCACTCACTCACTCACTCACTCACTCACTCACTCACTCACTCACTCACTCACTCACTCACTCACTCACTCACTCACTCACTCACTCACTCACTCACTCACTCACTCACTCACTCACTCACCCACTCACTCACTCACTCACTCACTCTCTTACTCACTCACTCACTCACTTTCACACACACTCACTCACTCACTCACCCACCCTGCCACCCACCCACCAACTCATTCACTCACTCACTCATTCACTCACTCTATCAATCACCCACTCACTCATTCACTCACTCACTAACTCACTCAATCACTCACTCACTCCCTCACTCGCTCACTCACTCACGCACGCACGCACGCACTCAATTACATGTGACACTATAATAAACAATTACTCTAATTTTGTTGGAAAACATCACCGACAATGTGTTTTGATATTATTATTTGTATGTGATTTCAGAGCGGGTCAACCCCTCTAATGATAGTAGCTCAGATATGGGCAGAGCAATGTAAACTGACACACGATGACTACCCATTCTTAAGATTCCAACCAGGTAAGGATACACGTCTTAAAAGCGTATTAAAAGAGTCCATGAAACAATACTGCCAGTAATACAATATGCTGAATTACTGGCAGTATTGCCTCACGGACCTTTTTAATACGCTTTTAAGACGTACATTCCGGTAAATGAAACTAGGGTGTTTCTGTTAGGAAGGGTAGGCAAAAACTGAATTATTACGATGTGATCTAAATCAATTTTCTTTCAATCACTTAACAACAGGAATTACAAGTTCCCCAAAAATTAGCCAAATAGATTGAATTTTAGTTGTATCAAAAATATCTACAAGCTAACATGAGGAAATCCAATCTTACAGGAATCCAAAATTATAAAATATGATTAATTCCAGTAAAATTTATCATATTGCCAATAGAGATATTCGCTTAAATACTAGGAGTTGACGGCCACTAGAATTCCGCATCGCCTCAATACAAAAAAATACCTGGACTAGATAGATGACTAGAATAATATAAAATATTATGTTTTACAGTGCCTAGGCTTTTGTTGTTTATATTTATATATACATGATCATCTACGTGTTATACTTGTATTGCCTATTCATGCTGCCATAGGATATAAATATATATAAAACAATACTAAAATGCCACAAAGCAAGTACTCATTGAGTTGGCAGAAGCCAGAACAACAAGAGAACAAACCAATAAGTGTACGCCAAGACAAGATTTAAGACAAGCATCAAACGCTACCGTCCTTTGAGGATTTAGGTTAACATCATCATAGGGTCCACAATCCGTCCGGTCTTTGCACAATCAGAGAAGAAAACATAGTGGCGAACTGTAAATGGGTAAACCATTAAACATGCAATGCGTTGCAAAATGATTTGGTCAAAACCTCTTGAGATAAACATTTTGACAAAGTTAATAAAAATTGTGTGGAAGTCATTATCACCAAGGATCTCACGAAGTTTGTAAATCACATTGCCATAGAAGTCAGGTTGTGATTGTCTTTGTCGCAGAAGAGTTCTTAAATGATTGTTACATTTTAAAAGTCGTTTAGGGTTGCGATAATATTTGCAAAGGTTTTTCGAAGTTTATGGTAACGGTTATCCTGATGCAGTAGCTCCTTAGTTATACAATGATTATGAATACTAAAGACCTCATCTCGACCACAAGCTCTAGAAAAACGAATAAGTTGAGAAACACAGACTCCATAAGATGTAGCTCGTGGAACATCCCCATCTAAGTTAAACTAAAATGATCTTGTCATAGATTTTACTAAGTACTTCTCCATTTGCAATAGAAAGATGTAAACCAAGAAAAGAAGCGCCAGTATCAGAAAGTTTTGCTTTGTTTAGGATAAATAATATTATCCATAGTAGGAAAGAAAAGATTGTCAATGATCCACATGTCATACATATCCAGGAGTGTCATTAAAGGTTTCAGTTACATCTGCCTGAGTATCTGGTTAAATACTCAACATCAAAGAGATGCACAGCTCGGACGCATAGGGATACCAACAATTTGTCTATACACGCTTGTTTCATACCTGACGAAACTATTATCTAATAGGAAAATAAATGCTTCACAAAACCTCTTGGCAAGTCGAAATAAACATTTGAATATTTCACAGAACAGAACCTGGTGTTTGTGTTGTCATTCACTGTTGATTTATTTAGGTCCGATACGTTATGGACAAGATGGAATTGCCAGGGAGTTGTTTTGGAATCAAACCTAATGTAGAATCTCGTAAAGTGAATATAGGCCTTTCGTTAAACGGACCAACAGATCGACCTTCCAAAATCCCATTTTCAACTTTACTCTTTACAATATCAATATGTTTATTAATTTACGGTACATTTTGTACCTGTGTTGGTTATATAGAACAGGTATAATTCAAAGCAAAACAAGAGTCAAAACCATATGCTTACTCATAAGCAACCGGTATGTTGTCATACAAACCCAATACCCGCTTCAATACAACAATTGTTATTGCGAATTGTCCTAACGAGAACACATTTGTTTTACCACCTGCCTCTGAAGCTTACCCTTTTTCCAAAACCTCTTGAACCTGCTATGTATCTACCTCTGACGTCACGACATGCCTCTTCTAACACTTATGTTGGATTTATTACTGTGTTCAAATCGAAAAATACCATGCATTTTGCTACCACAAAGCTCGCAAGTATGAGTGTTACGGCATGTTGCAAACTTACGAAGTCCTGCATTGAAACCACTGACTGCATGCAGGATATGACCCATTTAAAATTGACGGATATGTGGCAAAGATTTGAGTACTCATTGTACTCATCCATAAGTCGGAATTAATTTTAGCTCACGACTTTAACCAGACTGTATCATGCGAAGTCTTCATCATATTTAAGCCAAGACAGACCGTTTTCAGTTACATTATGACTGCAGTATAAATAATGAGCTTCTTTTCTCGATTTACATCTCTCCATTGAAACTCGAGTTGATGACTTTAATATTCGTAATTATTGTATAACTAAAAAGCTACTCCATCAGGGCTACCGTTACCATAAACTTCGTAAAACTATTGCAACATTTTATTATCGTAACCCTGATCTTCTTTCCAAATATAAAATAATCTCTTCTGCGACAAGGACTATCACAACCGGACTTCTGTGGTGACGTGATTGACACACTTTGTAAGATTCTTGGTCATGATCACTTTCATACTATTTTTGTTAAATTTGTTAAAAGGTTTATCAAACGAGGTTATGACCTTACCATTTTGCAACGCACTCCATGCTTGGTGGTGGACCTATTTACAGTTTGCCACTATGCTTTCCTCTTTAACTGTGCGAAGACAGGCTGAGGACCCTTTCATGACGTCTACCCAAAGCCCAAAAGGACGGCGACGTTTGATGTTTGTCTGCAGTATCGTCTTGTCGCGCCCTCAATGCTTTATTCTCTTGTTGATCTGGCGTCTGCCAAGTCATTGAGTACCTTCTTTGTGGCTTTCAAGGCTATTGTTTTTTTGTACTTATAATACACATATGTACAAATATACACGAGCTTCTTTGTGGTTTACTTATGTCGCCTATTAATGCTGCCTTGTTCGTCAGAGAATCCGTTTAAGGCTCGTTTTATTTCTTATTCTAGTGCCTGCACCACAACAAACATCTCAAAACTATTAACTTCTTGTCTTACTGCCGTTAATGATCACGTTAAACTATACTGTGATAAAACTTATGAAAACTCTGAAATTAATTTATTTTGGTCTATAAAAAATTCAGGAGGCGTTCTTGATAAACTTTTCAATAAAGGTCAAGTTTCGTCAATAAGCACTTATGACTTCTCTACACTATATACAACCTTACCACATCACCTTATTAAATACAAGCTAATTTCTCTAATTCAAAAAACATTCGCTAGAGAAAATACTACATTTTTGGCAAGTAATAATATTAAAGCGTTTTTTACTAACGGCTATTTAGACAATTATACTATGTGGACATGCTATGAAGTTTGTGAAGCACTCATCTACCTATTAGATAATATTTTCATCAGGTATGGAACCATCGTTTGTAGACAAATTGTTGGTATCCCTATGGGTACGAACTGTGCACCACTTGCCGCAGATTTTTTTTTATTTTGCTATGAAAGAGATTTCATGTTGAGTCTTTCACCAGATACCCAGGCATATGTTATTGAAGCCTTTAATGACACCTCTCGGTATCTGGATGACATATTGAACATTGACAACCCTTTCTTTCCAACTATGGTTTATAATATTTATCCTTAATAACTTATGTGATGTAATTTATAAACTTTGTAAGATTCTTGGTCATGATCACTTTTATACTATCTTTGTTAAACTTGTTAAAACGTTTATCAAAAGAGTTTATGACCCTATCATTTTGAAACGTACTGCTGTTTGGTGGTGGACCCTTTTACAGTTGGCCAATATGCTTTCCTCTTTAATTATACGATGACTGGACAGGCTGTGGACCCTATGATGACGCCTACCTAAAGCCCATTGGGATGGTGGCGTTTGATGTTTGTCTACGATCTGTCCTGTCGTACCCTTAATGGTTAATTCTCTTGTTGCTCTGGCTTCTGCTAAGTCATTGAGTACCTTCATTGTGGCTTTCTAGGCTATTTTTCTTTCGTATTATATTTACACGAGCATATTTGTGTTTTACTTATATTGCCTATTGATGCTGCCTAGTAGGTTAGAGATTAGATCATGGCGGGGATTTCTTTATTTACACTGTCCTGTTTTAATGGGATGACAGTAGCGTAAGTGTGAGGTTTAATCCCAAGTGGCCTACTTTGCCACTGACCGTTCCAAGGCGGTAGCCCTATTGTCAACCCTTTTGTGTTTGTGATGTCGTTTGCATTTATTATAACTTTTGCCTTCTTGTTTGTCTGTTATCGTGTTTGTTTCTGTGTTTATGGTTGACTGTCCTCCTTGAATGCTACTTTCCCTGTCCGATCTTTTTATATTTCTTGGAGTACCCTGGTTTATACCCCCAGCGACATTTGTTTTAGCCACTGACCGTTCCGAGGCGGTAGCCGTATTGTCAACCCTTTTGTGTTTGTGATATCTTATTTGGCCTTTTATTCATCTTTAAATTAGTTGTTTTGTTCTGTATGTGTTTGTGGCTGTCGTCCTTGAATGCTGCTTTTCCTGTTCCATTTTTATATCTATATTAACCTTCGTCAAACTCGGCGTCTTAGTAGCCCCCAACGATTTTCAACTCCTCTTCCTTACTACCCTCACATATTTCCGTGGCTGTTCTCTACCCGACAATGTTTGCAGATATATTGAAATTACGCTAGAACATTATTTTTGTCGATTTCTTTATTTACACTGTCCCGTGTTATTGGGATGACAGTATGGTAAGTGTAGGGTGTGGTGCAGCGTGAACATTGTTTAAACCCCCAGTGTTTTTTTTTGCCACTGACCGTTCCAAGGCGGTAGCCCTATTGTCAACCCTTTATGTGTTTGTGACGTCATATGCCATTATTCTTTATTAAAATGTATGTTTGTCGCTTTGCGTGTTTGTGGGTTTACTATGTTCTGTGAAAGCTGTATTTCCTGTTCGATTTTTATACCTTTTTTTCTTGCCAATAACAAAATTCAGAAAAGGGACGGAAGTCGAATTATCTCCGAGGATCAGTCGAATTCAGCTCAAAGTACCAAAAGTACTACAACTACCTTTGTTGACTGTGATTCTTGAATGCTGCATTTCCTATTCGACTTTTATTTCCACTTTTGTTTCAAAAATAAATGCAATTATTGATTAAACCCATAATACTTCTTATACATTTTCTAAAAAGCTTTAACTGCCTTCAAGAACTCTGGTTCTTTATTCTTTATCAACTCCGATTAAGGTGTAAGAACTCGCAGATTGTCTCGATTAGTATTGATCACGAACATTAGTTTTAAAATAGATGAAAGTAAACGATAGAATATACGCCCGATATTAGTTTTCGATCCATATCGTGTACAAGTATTGTATACTGATTCTGTAAACCTGTTGTCTAAACTCAATTCTAGTTTTTCTTCATAACCAAATGTCATTGTTATTATTTGACCGAAAAATAGCAAAAATGTTGAAATGTAACAGCCACTAAGACATTATTCACGTTTCCGTGCCCGGGATGGTTAGCACTTAAGCGGGTCCGTGACGGGACGGTAAAAACGCTGTATTTGAATCATTTTCGCCTCTCACCGCTGTGGTTTAGAATCTCATTGGGAGCTAGACTTGTAATTAAGAACGTGTCGATTCTTACGGAAAATGCTCCAAATGTCGTTAAACAGCATTCAACCGACCAGTCACTTGCACTTGTACTTACTCTTTTTTGTTGAAGAAATGAATTACTTCACTGCAAAAATGAGATATAGGGTCCTATAGAAACCACAGCGTCCGAACGCTATGGCATCGTAGGTCAGCACTGTACTGCAAACAAGGACTTGCAAATACAAAGAAGGAGACAAAAAACAACAGAAAGGGTGGTGAAGACAGGTTTACCGACTTGGAACGGTCAATAGGCAATAAGGCCTACTGGTTAGCTTGAAACGATTTTATATGCGCACAATCCTCGCAAAACACGAAGGTCTTACGCACGCGTAAAATAACTGCCGGAGTAATTATCATTATATCTAGGTAGGAATTGGAAACAAAGTTACAAATACTAAAATATCACGTCAGGGAGGTTTAAACACAGTTGAGAAACCAAGTTGTCATGGAGACTTAACTGGGATTTCAAAAACACTCCCCTAACGTTTTTTCTTACCAGATACATTTTTACCATCAGTTTTTCCTGCTAAACATGTTACCTTGTCCACCGCCATATGCATGCCATCTTCGGGATGGTTACAATTTTGTACTGTTGATTTTATTAATATTGAGCTCTGCTCAACCCGGGGCTAGAGGGCGTGAGCGGTAGCTAGCATATTTCACTACCGCTCATGAACAGTCTCAATCAAACCGAGACTGCAATATTTCGTATGTGTCGTGCTCGGCCGTTTCCAAAGGTTCATAATCATACTCTTTTGTTACCTCCGACGTGCTAGAATTACACATCAGCAGGGAAATACGTCTTGCAGTGTAGATTAAAGTCTATTAATGTTTGGCACATTTTTCCAAACCCAAAGATTTTACTAGCTTGATTTTATAACAGCTCTGTTTAAGAATTACTGTTTTATAATTTGGAACATAACATAGGTCAAGGAGTACTTTGGTATGTTGATGAAGGTTCAACTTCATGTACACACTCTTGATACATGCATGGTCACAGAGCTGAAGCATATTGAAAGGAGCCCATTAACGACTTAAAGGATTTATTAACTCACACTCGTGCAATCCTCAGCTGTTTAACTTCAAATCTATATAATTTCAGGACGATATTTTATTGGCCAGAACATTGCGACCAAAGTAGGGTCACCGATGAATTGGCCTGAAGTTATCGCACTGTGGGAAAGCGAAAACTCGAGTTTTGTATATAACAGTCTCTGAAATGTACTTGAAAAAGTCCGTAATTACACCCAGGTATTGTATACACTGTTTACTCGTCTTATTTTGGAATAATTTATAACAAAAATACATGCAGTTCTTTGTCAAGGAATCATAAACACTATGACATTACGCTTCTGATCCCTAAATCATATGCGTTTATGGATCTAGTAACTCGAGATTCCATAAAACGAACAGAGAATCATAGCTAGAGTATTATATAACTCAAATATACACTTTTTTTTATATCAACAGGAACTTATTATAAACTTTATTATTTCATATTTCGATGTACTTTTAACAATGTCTTACGTACAAAACTATCATATACTTTGTATCTTAATTCTGTACTTCTGAAAAAACTGAAACTGCTTTAAATAATCAGAAGTTACAACATTGTGATTTTAGCTCATATGGGAAGAAACAACAGCTGTTGGTTGTGGGTTTGCAAACTGCAGTAATACATTCTTCTATGTCTGTAACTTCGGTCCAAGGTAAGTAATATAATACATTCTCTGTTAAAAATGCTTATCGCACCTAAAATCAGAAAATGGTTTATGTCAATGTTTTATCTCTGGAACTCGACAGCACCAATTCGTAAACTCCAGTTAATTATACTGAGGATGATGTTGTTTCCGCACATATCACTTGGTGCACTACTTTCAAGGCTGGTGTAAACGATAAGGAAAATAAACTGCCTACCATGTACTGGATTCCTAAATTACATAAAAATCCGTATACGGCTCGCTTTATTTCTTATTCTAGTGACTTCATCTCCTAACTTTAACTTCTTGTCTTACTGCCGTTAAAGATCACGTTAAACTATATGGTGATAAAACTCTGGGATTATAAAAAATTCAGGAGACGTTCTTGATAAAATGTTCAATAAAGGTCAAGTTTCATCAATAAGTACTTATGAATTCTCTATACTATATACAACCTTACCACATCATGTTATTAAAGATAAGCTAATTTATCTTATTCAAAAAACATTCGCTAGAGTAAATACTACATTTTTGGCATGTTATAATATTAAAGCGTTTTTTAATAAAGGCAGTTTAGACAATTATACTATGTGGACTTGTTATGAAGTTTGTGAAGCACTCATCTTCCTATTAGATAATATTTTCGTCAGGTAGAGACAAACTGTTGGTATCCCTTTGGTACGAACTGTGCACCATTTGTCGCAGATTTGTTTTGATTTTGCTATGAAAGGGATTTCATGTTGAGTCTTTCACCAGATACCCAGGCAGATGTTATTGCAGCTTTTAATGACACCTCTCATTATCTGGATAACATACTGAACATTAACAACCCTTTCTTTCCAACTATGGTTGATAATATTTATACTAAAGAACTTCAGATTAATAAAGCTAACATATCTGATAATAACGCTTCTTTTCTTGATTTAAATCTCTCGATTGAAAAGGGTGAAAGAATTAGCAAAATCTATGACAAGAGAGATGATTTTAATTTTGACATTGTCTATGGTGATGTGATTTATAAACTTCGTAAGATTCTTGGTTATGATCACTTCCATACTATCTTTGTTAAACTTGTTAAAAAGTTTATCAAAATAGGTTATGACCCTATCATTTTGCAACGTACTGCATGCTTGGTGGTGGACCCTTTTACAGTTCGCCACTATGCTTTTCCTCTTTAATTGTACGATGACCGGACAGGCTGTGGACCCTATGATGACGCCTACCTAAAGCCCATTGGGACGGTGGCGTTTGATGTTTGTCTATGATCTTTCCTGTCGTGCCCTTAATGGTTTATTCTCTTGTTGCTCTGGCTTCTGCCAAGTCATTGAGTACCTTTATTGTGGCTTTCTAGGCTATTGCTTTTATGTATTATATTTACACGAGCATATTTGTGTTTTACTTATATTGCCTAGTGAAGCTGCCTTGTTGGTTAGATATTGGATCATGGCGTGGATTTCTTTATTTACACTGTCCTGTTTTAATGGGATGACAGTAGGGTAAGTATGAGGTTTGGTGCACCCTAGAATCGGTTTAAAACCCCAGTGGCCTTTGTTGCCACTGACCGTTCCAAGGTGTTTGCCCAATTGTCAACCCTTTTGTGTTTGTGATGTCGTTTGCATTTTGTATTACTTTTGCCTTCTCGTTTGTCTGTTTCCGTGTTTGTTTTTGTGTTTTGTGGTTGACTGTCGTCCTTGAATGCTGCTTTCCCTGTCCGATATTTTTATCTTTCTTTCTTAATAAAAACCACAGCACTCAAACTCAATGGAACCGTACGTCTGCACTGTATCACAAACTAAATCAAGGTACGTTACATGATGTTTTTATCTAGTAGATAGCTCCCCTCTCTTAGGTTCGTTATATAATGCTTTCTCAAACGGAGTTCGGTGTGACCTAGTGGTGAAGCGTCTGTCTCTTATGCGGTAGGTCGTCGGATCAATCCCAGGCCGGGACATTCCAAATAATTCATACAATGGTACTTTAGCTCCATTGCTTGACGTTCAGCATATAAATTCGTACATATGCTCCATTGGAAAAAGTCCTCCGCTCTAATGTACGCTATATAATGCTTTATCCCTTGGACTGAGGCGTGGCCTAGATAATCTAGGTATTGCTTCTAAAAAAAGCTCTCCTTTCCAAGGCACCAGGGCCCTGTTTTATTAAACATCTTACGATAAGTCTTACATTTTAAAATCGTTCCTTTTTTTCCACCTACGAATTAAATGTAGACAATTATGTGTGCGCGTAGTGCAGTAATATCACATGTATAAGAAAACTGAAATGAAATCACGTTTATTTTAAAAGTGTAATTTATAGTGAAGCGTTTAAGAAATTGAATTACGATCAAAATGGTCGTAAGTTGTTTCATAAAACGGGGCCCAGATACACACAAATGCTTACGGCTCCAAATAAAGTACATTATAAAATGTATTCTCTATTAGAAACTGCCCCTCTCCAATGTACGTGATATGACTTCTGTAGAAAGCTCTCCTCTCAAAGATACGTTTTATAGAGCATGGCTATATGAATCCCCCGCGCCAAGGTTTGATATATATATATGATGCATTCTCTAATAGAAATCTGTCTACTCCAAGATACGTGTTTAATGTATTCTCTAGTAACAAGCTCCTGTGCAATATTATATAGACTATTCTATATTAGCTCTCCAATAAAGAATGAAATTGCGTCTTACATCCCGTTAGCACATCCTGTTAGGTTATATTGGGACATCAACATAGGAGAAATATGAGATGACGGATAACGCTCTCACCAGACAAAGTGTAAGCTTGATAATCCTAGAGGACCAATAAATAATAACAGTATTACGGGTTTGTTAGTTGCATACACATGCTTTTTATTATGAAATATAGCAAGCGATTGTGAATTATATTCAGTTAAGTACCTTTCCATAAACATATTTAATTCTGAGTTAAGTTATGGTGTTGTATTGTTTATTTTTATCGAAATATATCAGAAGATAACCTGTAAATAGAATTTCTAATGTACTTTTTGTAGCTTTGTATGTTTTCTTTGGTGTAAAATATGTGTCTCATTGTATATGCACTGAGACTTAAACGCAATATGGTATGGTATAGTATTGAAGGCATTATTCCTATGAACATTATCGTTTCAGTGGAAACAATGGCAATATCAACAAACCATACGAGTCTGGTGTTGCTTCAGTGTGTAACCCTAACAATACTAACAATCACCTTTGCGGTATGTACGCATATATGTATCATATTTAAGCTTCATTTTCTTGTTTTATAACGGTAATCATTTATTAATCATTCACGGATAAAGTAACATTCAAAATGACCCTTTAACTAACCAGTGGTACAGTGGGGAACTACGCTGCTGTTGCGATTGAATGCTGTGATTATATAGAACCATTTGTTCTCATTTCTATGTAAGATGTAGATAAAATATTGGAAGCAATGAATACAAACAATATAGAAAAGTACCAGACTTGGTCTTATTGAGTCATTAAATAAGACGTATTACAAATTGCCTCACCTTTCATGCCCCATAGAACATGCTTAAGCGGTAAGACACCTATGGAACGTGAAACACTCTTTTAATCTTATAACTGTCAATCGCACAAGTCCACAAGACAAACAGTTTCAGCTAATTATTGAGTACATATAATCACGTGCGCAACAGTACTAATCATTGTTTGACATAGTCATGTTGTTTTATTTTGTTTTGGTAGTTAAAGACAGTTTATTTTAGTAATAGACTGCATGTGATTACAGAGGACTCATTTCATCGAATACAATTGACGACTTGAGGGAAAGATTTAATATGTTTATTCAAAGTATTATGCCTTGCTTTCAACTGTAACTCTAAATAAGCTAATAAGTAGGTAATCAAGAAAGATAAAAATATCGGACAGGGAAAGCAGCATTCAAGGACGACAGTCAGTCAACCACAAAACACAAAAACAAACACGCAAACAGACAAACGAGAAGGCAAAAGTAATACAAAATACAAACGACATCACAAACACAAAAGGGTTGACAATAGGGCTACCGCCTTGGAACGGTCAGTGGCAACAAAGGCCACTGGGAGTTCAGTGGCAACAAAGGCCACTGGGAGTTCAGTGGCAACAAAGGCCACTGGGAGTTTAAACCGGTTCTAGGGTGCACCAAACCAATAAAGTCGAAGAACCCAAAACCATTACCCAAACAACACAAAGGAAACAAACATTTTAACATCACTTAAGTTATTTCTTACCAACTTGTTCAAGGAATTCAAACTCTGAGTATTATTTAATCACCCTTAAGATATGTTGTCTGCTGTTAGTATTTGCAATGTTGCTTGTGATACTCAGGCTTTGTAGCATCTGCTCCCACTTAAATTCCATTTCGCCCATTGTTTTCTCGTTTAGTGAAAAACATTTTGTTAGTAATTTAGACCATACACCAATGGCCATGAAATAGTATGAACATACCACATTGAAGGTTGCATGTTCACGGTCATATGCATACCGTCTTCAGGAGGGCTAAAATTTTCGTACTATTGCCATTTTAAATATCGAGTTCTGCTGAACAAATGGCAAGAGTACTGTATTTCTAACTGTTGTTGTTTACATATAGGTTATAAAAAGGACAATGCTTGAAAACGAAGTAACATTATGAGAAGACAAAAGCATCAGCTTGATAGAAAATCTCTAGATTTGTATAGTTTACCACACCTTTATAAGAGTGCTTAGTACATTTTAGGGGTAATGATTTAATATGAAACACATGAGTTCTACGAAATACAAGAGGCAGCATGAATTGTTACAGAAAAAAATAGATATTAAAGTCGGACAGGAAATGAAGCATTCAAGGACCACAGTACAGTCAACGACAAACACGCACAACATAATTTGAAATTACGCCTTTTTGTAATTAAATATATGTCAAACATTGCCATACGTACTCTTAAAGACTACATATATTTGTCGGTCATCTTTGAAAAAAATCCAAAAACGATTGGATATGGTCAATTTAATTTTTCAACCAAATACGTATTTTATTCACAAATCTCGTCTGCACTCGCTGGGTAAGTGGACTATTATATGGATCAATTTATTTAACATAGAAGCAAAACAACTTTGAGTAAAATTGTACCAAACTTTTCGAATATAAGCAGCACAGTGTATTCTTTCTAATATTATGTTCACATCAAGTAAATATGTACTATATAGTTGACATTGCTCGTGCCTAAATCCGTATTTGGTTGAAAATTCGTCCCAGATTAAAACTTTTAACATAGTTGTCTCTTAAAAAACCAAACCTCGCTGTAAAGGTGAAAAACAGGCAAAATAAGACATCACAAATACAAAGGGTTGACAATAGGGCTACCATCTTGGAATGGTGAGTGGCAAACAAGGCCGCTGGGGGAGGTTAAACCAGGTTATAGAGTGCACCAAACCCCATTGTCACTTCACTCTCACCTCACTCTTACCCTAGTGTCATCCCAGTAAGCGGGACAGTGCAAATAAATATATCCCGCCAGGTTATAATCTCTAACATATAAGGCAGCATTACTAGGCAATAAAAGTAAAACACATACTTGATCATGTATATATAATATAAAAATAAAAGCCTAGAAAGACACAAAGTAAGTACTCAATGACTTGACAGATATCAGAGCAACAAGAGAATAAACCGTTAAGGGTTCGACAAGACAAGATTTTTAACCGAGACTCACACTTACTCATTGTCATCCCAGTAAGAAATATCACTGAAGGTGATGAACACCCTCGCTTAAATTATAAATCAAACAAAGAGCCATTATTCTGTAATAGATTTGGCAATCTATAATGGGTAATATAGAGGGTAATAAGGCCATCAATTGTTATGAGTATATGAAGTTTGGGAACACCCAAATCAAAACTGTTGGAGAAATTGGACAACATGATTCATATATAACCCCCGTATGTATCACTTTGTGAAAGCGGGGTATCATAAAACGGGACTGTGTCAGTAAAGAAATTTCCGTCAGGTGATATAGTCTAACAAACATGGCTGCATTAATAGGCAATATTAGAATAAAACATGGGCAACAAGAGAACAAACCTCTTACCGGTACGACAAAACAAGATTTAAGACAAACACCAAACGCTACTGTCCTTTGACGAATTAAGTAGACGCATCATAGAGCTCAAAATCTTTCAAGTCATCGCATAATCAAAGATGAAAGCATAGTGGCGGACTGTACATGGAGCAACCAATTAACGTGCTGTGCGTTGCAAAATGATATGGTCATAACCTCTTTTGATAAACTTTCTATTAAGTTGAATAAAGCTTGTATGCATATGGATCTTACCGAGGATCTTACGTAGTAAGTAACATCAACATAAAAGTCAAGGTGTGAGAAGAGCTCCTTAATTACTTAAATTACTTTTATATTTGAAAAGCAGATCAGGGTTTAAAAAATAACATTTTCAATCTTTTTTTCGAAGTTTATGGTATTGGTAGGCCAGATGGAGTTGGTTTTTAGTGATACAAATATTGCGACTATTATACCTGACAAACAGATTATCTAATAGGAAAATAAGTGCTTCATAATTTCATCATCACAATTTCACATGGTGTAATTGTTCAAACTGCCGTTAGTTAAAAAAAAAAGAAGCTTCATATTGTTACTGGCCAAAATATATTATTTTGTCTAGTGAAGGTTTACTTGCGCGAAAACTTCGCCGTGAACGTTGGTCTCAGTGGATCGTATTATTTAATTACTTTTAATAGATTATTTACATATTCTTATAAAAAATAAATTAGTATGCATGCTATATATTATTTGCCTCTTTTACACAATATTTCATCATTATATGTCTCTTAAATATTTAAAATATACTTTGAGTATTACTTTCATTTAACAGATTGCAAAGGTATTACTTGCCTAAATGGAGCACGGTTAGATTTGACAACGTGCACATGTGTTTGTACCACAGGCGTTAGCACGTATGAAGGCGAATTCTGTGAATGTAAGTAAACATAATTGGAAAATTGACTTTTCAGTTTGTGTTTATGCTTGCTGCATATTTTCTGACTTTGTTGTATGTAATAATTACTAGACAAATAATAATCATACACGAATGTTCAACAAAATAACACGTTTGTGACAACTGGGAGACCACGACTCATATTATTAAAGGTTATATACAATTATCAGTATTATTCAAATGGATTTATTATAGATCTAAACTGATTATTGAGTAACTATTATAAGTATATGTATTTAATATTTATTTTAAAGTCTACATAACAAGTATGTATGGGAAGACTATTTGCTAACGTGTTACGCTGAAAAAAAATGTTTCTATAGAACCCTATGTCTCGTTTTTTTCTTGAAGATATTTGGTAATTTAACCTTTCGGGCGGTCAATTCAGTAATTAAACTAGTATTGTTTTTTGACATTTGTAATGTCACTATCAATTAATAATTTCACCGTTAACATGAATTGGTACTTTTATTATTTTACTGGACATAATTCTATACGTGTTAATCCAGTTTATTATGTGTATCCTTAAGTGTACTGCATTGACGGCGGTGACAATACAGGATGCGGTTCACCCACCTGGACCAATGATACATGCAAGACCAACCCTTCAACGGTATTCAATTGTCCGTGGTTGTGCAAAATATGCCCATGTAAGTCTGAAGTTATGTCCTTCATTGTTTGATACATTTCCATTCACTTCTTGAAGCAGTCCGATATGCGTCAATGTTTACCAGTGTGTACTATATGTCTTTGTATAATACACGATACAGGTCCATGTAAGTCAGGAAAGTAACTATGTAGGTCAGGTAAGTAACTGGTCTGTATGTGTATGTGTGTGTTAAAAATAAGTTTTTTTCTAAAAGGTAAAGGTAAATGCGAAGGTTAATATCAGTTCAAACCTTGACCAACAGTCTGTGTGACATATTGATTTGAATAAGTAAGGTTTAACGCAGCTATCAGTCTGTTCTACCATCAGCCGAATCTCACCACGTCAACGTGAAGGATTACAATTACGACTGCGTTCTAAACAGAAATCAAACCGGAGTGTATACAGATCTAGGATAAATCATGTTATCTAGTAATGCACTTCGATATTTGATATACTCCAGTTTACTGAAAAATGCATAAATATGAGTAAGATTATGACAATTACTTATTAACAAGCAAGACAACGATAAATACACTTGTTGGGCTGGGCAAGATAATGTAATGTCAATTAGAAATGTATGGGCAGGGTAATACCAATTTCAAGTGAACGGGTAAATACGAGCATGATAATGACTCTTACAAATAAACGGTAAAGATAATGAACAGCGGGAAAGATAATAGCAATAGCAAGATAATGAATGTAAGATAATGACATTTACTATCATACAAACATGCATATAAATTTCAAATGCACTTCTGTTATCACCGAATCCACCATGTTATCAAACAGATAGTACAGAAAGTGTCATCATCACAATGCATTTAAAATATACCGCTATACACTTTTTTAAATACATTGCTTTTATACATGTATATAAGCTTAGTGTTTTCAATAATATTTATAGATGGTTCGAAGAATTACACAGAGGGAAGTATTCGCTTACCCTGGGAGACAACTACATTACCGACAACTACTTCACCGACGACTGCATCACCCCTCCCAGGAGAGACGACATTACCATCGGGACGAGGGACGGCAGCAGGCTTGGTGTCTACCCTGCTGACAATAGTTGCATCTGTACTGACGATGCTCGAACTAGCAAAAACATAAAGAGTCAAGAAAATGTTTCCTCGTTCCACAATAAGATAAAGTTAAGTGTTCATAATTATAAGTAAAAATTAAAGAGCGAACATGAACATGAATTGAATATTTATGAAATGTATCTGAAAATATTACTCATAGACGATTAACTTTGTAGTTAAAATATTAATCAATAAACCCTATCTCATATTTATGTTTGTTTAATTGTACATACCTGCCATGCTATTGTAGTTTATATTGCCCTAAGGCTCTAAGTGGGCTATGTCGCAAGATGACTAGTGGCTGGGACTAACTCTGGAGAGAATCAATGTCGGTGCCTGCATTTACATAAGTTTAATGCAACTTCAAAATATGTTAAATATATATACAATTATCAAGAAAAACAAGCGAATACACAGATGAAATATGAAAAAGATGTTCTCAAGAACGTTTAAGACGTTCGTGGTATTATCACAAATACTGAATGTGTCGACTGACTATATATGACACTAAAGTATTGTTGAAGTTACAACAATGTTGATGATCATTAACGTTACAAAGAGTGATGCGCGAGAGCTCATGAATATGATGCGCGACTCCAATGATCGGTGATGTCATCAAAAGCCGTCTATAATCGTTGATGACGCAATAAATAAGATGACGCAATGAATAAACTCCACCGAGGTTGTGGGTCAAGTTCCTCCAGTGAGGTCTGATGACGGGCCCACCACGTGTACCGGGGTGTAGTTTCTGTGTTTTGTGGTTGACTGTCCTCCTTGAATGCTACTTTCCCTGTCCGATCTTTTTATATTTCTTTTTGTTGCTCCTATGAGAAACTGACCATGTTTCCCAGATGCGGGGACCGTCTCCATCGCTTGTTACGTTATGCGTGGATTCCCACTGAATCACCCAGCGGACCTACACACCCTAAAGACTGTGAATTTCACCCTTTCAAACGACTGCTCCTACCAAGGCAACTTTCAACATTCCCCGCCACGACTTGGAAACAATGCACTTTATAACCCAACGTTCCGCCCAAACCATCATTTCACACATTTATTCCGTGACACACGTGGCAACAGACGCATATCCACACGAAAGGACCCTTAAATAATTTTGCACTTTAGAGAGATAGATTGTAAAATACCTATACTTTTACATGCATTAACGCACATATAAACTTATTGAACGGCCCTGCCGTACTCCCTACGCTATAGAATTGCTCGCTTTTCCGTGGTACATGAATATATCATGCAGCTGGTGAATATGTTTCAACTGAACAAAGGTTTAGCAGGTGACTGACAGATGTCGTATATATCTATATCTATAATATCAAAATTACAAGTACTGACATGACCGGCCGAAGTATAGCAAAATTTAGATGTTCTACACTCGCATTCCTTAGGATTGTTAGTTTCAGTTACTCCTCTTGGATCGCCTGTTTTGAGGACATCCTATATAAAGAAATATAAAAAGATAAAGTCTTTCAGTAATCGTTTAGTTCATTCAAGACGCAGTTTCCCTCTATTAATAAGTGCCATACTAAGAGGTGCAGTTACAATTATTTATCTTGCAAGTCCGCCATTAAATAAGTTGTTAATGGTAGAATGTTTAAAGTATATCTAGCTTCAAATGTTGATTGACGTCATTTATGTTTTGACTTGAAATGCCCCACGTTGCGGTTATACAATGTGCTGGACAAACAGGTCGAC
Source organism: Cyrtodaria siliqua (assembly GCA_037043455.1). Lineage (NCBI taxonomy): Eukaryota > Metazoa > Mollusca > Bivalvia > Adapedonta > Hiatellidae > Cyrtodaria > Cyrtodaria siliqua. Next base: position 112,867 of record JAWPHD010004678.1, read on the forward strand.
CTTTAAAAGTTTTTTCACGATTTTGTGAACATAAATATAATGCAGGTAATCCTAAAAAGCAAAAAAAAAATTTCGTCAGTCAAGTCATACTTTTAGTAACGTTACTGTTCAACCGGTTGAATATATTAATTAATTTATGTTAATGATGCTACTAAAAGCTTTAAAATAAAAGCTAGAAATATTGCAGAACTTCAGTGGATCAAAAACTGGCAGACACCATATCCACTCGGCATTAATGTCAATATGTATCAACAGGGAAATATGTCAAAAGAGCCTAATATTGATATTTTTTCTACATTTTCTATTCCAAAGCGTTACTCTAGGTCTCATGGTTGTAGGCGTAATTGTAACATCAAACACTCTATGCTTTCACGACTTACCTCTTTGTCCATTTCTTCACTCAAGTTGATCGACGAGGAAGCAGACAATATAATCATTCGTACAGATCCCTGGTATCACATTACTTTCATAATTCAAAACTACACACAACATATTGACAAGGAGTCTGATCACGTCAGGCATTTTCTGAAAATATTATATCTTTATAAAGGTATTAATTTCATTGACATGCCTAATATTTATCTAGATGATCATGTACTTGATTCTATCTCTAAATATTTCAAAAATTCCGAAAGTCCTTTAATTTGTTATCAGTATAAAAAATCTATTAGACATATTACTTTCAACTACAGCAAAATAGTCTGACCTTGATATATTACACTCAAGAGATATTAAAACGCAACACGGGAATTTCCGCTATATATTGTATATACTGCACACTTAATTGCACATAATATTCCAAAGAAATCCCAAGATGTTTTGCAGTTAATTAGAGAAAGGACACAACTTTGATGTTGTAGACGTTTTATTCACACTACACCTTGTAACAAGAACTTCATAAATGTTGAAGTTGCTCTTTGAAAAACTGAGCTAGTTCAGTACTGTATTTAACGTAAACAGTTTGCAACATTTTGCATCCTAAGTTTGCTCACATGCTTGAGCCAAACGCGTACTCTGTCAATAATGAAACTTTGAAGGAATATTATTTGCTGTATTATTTGTTGTTTTAGTATTTTTTCTAAAAGAAAATGTCTTACGTAGCCATGAGCCATTCGATTAAAAGCAGCATATTGTACATACAAAATAAAGCGGAAATTCCCGTGTTGAGTTTTCATATCTCTTGAGTGTAGATAACGTAAATGTAACCTTAGCATTTTTGCTATGCTCCAGTAGGTTATGTCATCACTGGTACTTTTGATATTGTTGATACACGTATTCGGAATCTGTTTTCGAAAGGTATAGATTACCTTCAACTATCGATTGTAATGCCTGCCGTGTTCAGATCTCCCAATCCTTTGAGGATTTTAGTATAAAATGGTGTCGTAGAGGACATGCGGACCCATCTTACTACTTCAAAAAAGTCAATTTTTAAAAGTATAGATACACGTATTAACTTTGGTAATGCCAACCCCTATTTACTTCCTCCGAGACCTAGGTTTTTCTTTCGTAATTTAAAATCGGGAATAAATTTGTTTTAGTTTAAGCTTATAAAACAGCTAATAATGTAATTATTGTTTGACGCCTACATTGCGTCAATGTTTTATCTCTGGGACTCGGTAGCAATACTTCGCATACTCCAGTTCAATCTCCTGAGGATGATGTTGTTTCCACACATATCATTCGGTGCACTACTTTCAAGGCTGTGGTAAAAGAAAAGCAGAACAAACAGCCAACTATGTACTGGATTCCTAAATTACATAAAAAACTGTATAATGCCCGCTTTATTTCAAATTCGAGTGCCTGCAAACTTTTAACTTCTTAAGTTACTGCCGTTAAAGATCAAGTTAACCATACGCCTCTGGACAAGGGGGAGGACAATCTCTATGTCCACCGCCATATGCATGCCGTCTTCGGGATGGTTAAAATTATGTACTATTGATTTTATGAATATTGAGCTCAGCTCAACCCGGGGCTAGAGGGCGTGAGCGGTGGCTAGCATATTTCACTACCGTTCATGGACAGTCTCAATCAAACCGAGACTGCAATATTTTTTATGTGAATTGTTCGGCCGTTTCCAAAGGTCCATTATCATACTCTTTTAAACAATATTGTGCTAAAACTTATGAAAACTCTCGGATTAATTTGTTTTGGTCTATTAAAAAGCAGGAGACATTCTTGATAACATTTGCAATAAACGTTTCATCTATAAGCACTTATGACTTCTCTACACTATATACAACCTTACCACATCACCTTATCAAAAACAAGTTTATTGCTCGTATTAAAAAAACATTCGCTAGGGAAAATTACACTACGTGGACTCTTAGGCCGGTGCTAGGGGGCATGAGAGGTGTTGCTTCTTTCATTACTTCTCATGAACAGACTCAATAAAACCGAGTCTGCTGCTTTATTCTCTTAATTGTGTTTGTTGCTCCCAACGGATCACCTTTATCGGTATTTATTAACATTCACAATAGCGTTTGTTTAGTGCAGTGCGGCGGCTATAAAAAGTCTCCCCCGTGCTACGAATCAGTAGTGTTATTTTTACTGGTCCTTTGGGATCAACAAGCCCAATATAGGTTGCTTTGAAGTCTCTTAATTGTGTTTGTTGCTCACAAAGGATCACCTTTATCAGTATTTATTGTCAAGAAGTTTGTAAAGCACTCACCTTCACAGTGTCTGAACGGAAGTGTACGTATTTTGGTAGTGTGGTTTGCTGAAGCGAAACAATGGAGTTCATCTCGAGGTGTCTCAATCAAAATCATGATTTTTACCCACTTATTATTAATCTAACACCTGGAGAGGAATGAGTGAGTATATTTGGGCTTTTTATTATCGTAACCCTGATCATCTTTCCAAATATAAAAGTAATTTAAGGACTCTTCTGCGACAAGGACTATCACAACCTGACTTCTATGGTGATGTGATTTATAAACTTCGTAAGATTCTTGGTCATGATCACTCTCATACTATCTTTGTTAAACTTTTCAAAAAGTTTATCAAAAGAGGTTATGACCCTATCATTTTGCAACGTACTGCATGCTTGGTGGTGGACTCTTTTACAGTTCGTCACTATGCTTTCCTTTTTAATTGTACGATGACCGGACAGGCTGTGGACCCTATGATGACGCCTACCTAAAGCCCATTGGGACGGTGGCGTTTGATGTTTGTCTATGATCTTTCTTGTCGTGCCCTTAATTGTTTATTCTCTTGTTGCTCTGGTTTCTGCCAAATCACTGAGTACCTTCATTGTGGCTTTCTAGGCTATTTTTTTTTTGTATTATATTTACACGAGCATATTTGTGTTTTACTTATATTGCCTATTGATGCTGCCTTGTTGGTTAGAGATTAGATCTTGGCGGGAATTTCTTTATTTACACTGTCCCGTTTTAATTGGATGACAGTAGAGTAAGTGTGAGGTTTGGTGCACTCTAGAACCGGTTTAACCCCCCCCCCCCCCCCCCCCCCCCAGTGGCCTTCTTTGCCACTGACCGTTCCAAGGCGGTAGCCCTATTGTCAACCCTTTTGTGTTTGTGATGTCTTTTGCTTTTATTATTACTTTTGCATTCTTGTTTGTCTGTTTGCGTGTTTGTTTCTGTGTTTTGTGGATGACTGTCCTCCTTGAATGCTACTTTCACTGTCGGATCTTTTTATATTTCTTTTTACTTATATTGCCTATTAATGCTACCTTTTGGTTAGGTAATAGTTCATGGCGGGGATATCTTTATTTACATGACAGTAGGGTAAGTGTGAGGTTTGGTGCACCCTAGAACCTGGTTTCAACCTCCTAGCGGCTTTGTTTGCCACTGACCGTTCCAAGACGGTAGCCCTATTGGCAACCCGTTTAGTTTTTGTGACATCATTTGCCTTTATTCCTTATTTACATTGCCATTCATGTTTGTCGTTTTGCGTGTTTTTGGATTTAGTGTGTTCTGTGAAAGCTGCTTTTCCGGTTCAATTTTATACTTATGTTTATATCTGCATATACTTTTATTTACACTGTCTTGTCAATTTGGGTGCTGAATATAGGATAATAAAGTGGTTGTGTGCACATAAATTTGATTTAAACTAACCAGAGGGAATATTGCCTACTGACCGCCCAAGTCGGTAGCCATGTCTTCGCCAGTCTTTCTGTTGTTTATTGTCCTTTTCATTATATATGTAATTTGCTCTTACTTTACGGTATAGTGTGGGACCTACGGCACCATTGCGTTTGTATGCTATGGACCATTTTGTCTCATTGTTACATGCTAACATCTTACTGACTTGTATTCGTGTTATATTAAAACATATTACATTACTGAATATGAACAAGTAGCAAATGGGCGGTTTTAGTCGGGTATTTTTATATGAATAAAAACATTAGAGTTAATTTTATTATCTCGATAGCCCATATAGTTTTATTGCAATCGGCGTAGAACAAAAACAACAAAAACAACAACAACAGAACTGCAACAATAAACGCTAGACAATTTATTTACTGATACCGTTATCCAATTATGCCTGTTCGTGATGTGAATATGGCGTTATATGGAGATTAACTTTGTTGCGACCTCAATTCGAATAAACAAGATTTGCCGACAGTCATTGTCAAAATATACGTGATTCGGCATACACGTTTCGGAATCTTTATGGGAAAAGTCACAAAGTGTTTATGTGTCTATTTAAATAAATGTTTTTATTTAATTGAAATGTATATCACTATTTCGGATAAGAGCGCACAATCGGTCCATTGTGTAACGGATAAGGTGCTAAAATCGCCTTCTTGGAGGTGAACCCAGTCATTTGAAAGGTATGTACATCATTTATTCGTTTCTTTAAGGCAAACTGTTTCGAATGTCCAAAGAAGCTTCACGTGTGTCCACGATACAATATGTTTAGCTCTTACCTGCAACATTTATATATGCCATCTTTCTCTAATCTGCTCACGCTTTGGTCAGGCGATGTACAGGGTAGAGATTTAAAGTCGCAAAATCTAGTGATGTTTTATGATAGGTAGCAGTTTTTCGCATTCGAACTTGTTTTATAACTAGCAACGCGTATTTGCATGCAAATATACATTTGATAATTCATATATGCATGTTTAATTATATAAGTAATAACGAGCATATTTAATGTATTTATTCAATATTTGAAGGGACTGGAGGTGATATTGAAGATGTATGCGTGTAACTCCAAATCACCGCCAAAAGATGGTTGAGTAGCTATTAAAACATACAAACGTATCAAATCTGCGCTCGTGTTCCGCCAGGCTTATTTAGCATTTTACTGTTTAAGTTAAATAAATAAAACATAAAACCGTTATTCGATAAAAATGCGAATTAAATTGAGTTAAATCGTCATCTCTTGTTCCAGATAACATTGGAAACCTCTGTAATTATATAGCATATCTGTGTTATTCAGTTATACGCCAATTATTTCCTTCCATCCGTGAATGGTATGAACATTCCGTATCGGTGAACAATTTCTATTCTCTCAGTGTTTTTAAATAAAGACTTGAAGTCAGACATAACCGGACAAATTGTAAAACCTATGATGACGTCTAAAAGTATAACTAAAGAAATGGTCAAATCAACTAATTTACCTAAACGTAGATATAAAAGTCGAACAGGACATCCGTGAATGGTATGAACATTCCGTATCGGTGAACAATTCCTATTCTTTCAGTGTTTTTAAATAAAGACTTGAAGTCAGACATAACCGGACAAATTGTAAAACCTATGATGACGTCTAAAAGTATATCTAAAGAAATGGTCAAAGTAACTAATTTACCTAAAAGTCGATATTAAAGTCGAACAGGACATGAAGTATTCAAGGACCACAGTAAACCAAAAACACGCACAGAAACAAACAACAATTACAAAGATGAAAGGCGATTTATGACATCACAGACATAAAAGTGTTGACAATATGGCTTCACCCTTAAAACGGCTAGTGGGCGAACAATGCCATGTTCTACGGTGCACCAAACCTCACTCTGACCCAATTGTCATCCCAGTAAAACAGGACAGTGCAATTAAAGATATCCTCGTCAGGTTATTTTCTTTAACAAACAAGGTAGCATTAATAGGCAATATACGTATAACACATAAATAAAAACTAAACAGCAACAAAGCAGCAGAGGTGTCGTACACTACATTACCTCTCATGACTCAATAAAACCGAGTCTGCTACTTTTATTTATTGTTTGATTTTGTTGGTGGATCCTCTTTTCAGTATTTATTGGCAGAAGCCTGAGCAATAAGAGAACAACCCGTTAAGGGTACTACACGACAAGATTCAGTATTTATTGGCAGAAGCCTGAGCAATAAGAAAACAACCCGTTAAGGGTACTACACGACAAGATTCAGTATTTATTGGCAGAAGCCTGAGCAATAAGAAAACACCCCGTTAAGGTACTACACGACAAGATGCAATATTTATTGGCAGAAGCCTGAGCAATAAGAGAACACCCCGTTAAGGTACTACACGACAAGATTCAGTATTTATTGGCAGAAGCCTGAGCAATAAGAGAACAACCCGTTAAGGGTACTACACGACAAGATTCAGTATTTATTGGCAGATTCTGAGCAATAAGAGAACATCCCGTTAAGGTACTACACGACACGATTAAGACAATCAATATTTAATATTTAAGTGTTTGTCTTAAGTCATAACGTGCAATTGCAACCAAGGTCCTTATTGGTTAAAATCAGGTTCTAGGGTGCACCAAACCTCTTTAGTGCCCTATTATCATCCCAATAAAATGGAGAGTGTTGTTTGTGATGTCGTTTACTTTAATTATTTCTTTTGCTTTCTTGTTTGTCTGTTTGCATGTTTGTTTTTTGTGTTTTCATGTTGGACAAACAGGTCGATCCTCAAAAGTTCGATTTAGTGAACACAAATATAATGCAAGTAATCCTAAAAAGTAAAGAAATTACTTGTACCAACACTTTCGTCAGTCAGTCATAATTTTGATAACGTAACTGTTCATCCGGTTGAATACATATTTTATGATAATGATGCTACTAAACACTTTAAAATAAAAGCTAGGCATATTGCAGAACTTAAGTGGATGACAAACTTACAGACACCTTATCCACTCGGCCTAAATGACAATATTTATCAAGAAGGAAATATTTTCTAAAGATCCTAATATTGACATTTTTTCTATATTTTCTATTCGAAAGCGTAAATCTAGGTCTCAGGGTCTTAGACGTAATGGTAATATCAAACGTAAATCGCGTGTAATTATTTCTGTCGCTGATTTACATACTAATTTTAAACAGTCTGGAAAGCACTCTATGCTTTCGCGGCTTACCTCTTTGTCCATTTCTTCACTAAACTTGATCGACGAGGAAGCCGACAACATTTTCATTCGTACAGATCCCTTGTATAACACCGCTTCCATAGTTCAAAGCTACACACAACATGTTCTCCGACCCCATATTGACAAGGAGTCTGATCACGTCAAGCATTTTCTAAAACTGCTATATATTAATAGAGGTATTGATTTCATTGACATGCCTAGTATTTTTCGAGATACTCATGTAATTGATTCTATCTCAAAATATTTCAAAAATTCCGAAAGTCCTGTAATTTGTTATAAGTATAAAAAGCCTATTAGAAATATTATTTTCAACTACAACACAATAGTTTCTGACCTTGATATAGTACATAATACTCCTAAGGAATGTGAATGCAACACATCTAAATTTTGCTATGCTCCATCAGGTGTCATCACCGGTAATTTTGATATTGTTGATAAACGTATTCGGCATTTGTTTTCGAAAGGTCCTAAATATAGATTACCTTCAACTATTGATTTTAATGCCGGTCGTGCCCAGGTCGCCCACTCCATTGAAGATTTTAGTATTATATGGTGTCGTAGAGAAGATGCGGACCCAAACTCGCTATCTACTTGCAATCAATTCTTAAAATTATAGATACACGTATTAACTTTTATAATGCTAACCCCTCTTTACTTCCTCCGAGACCTAGGCTTTCCTTTCGTAATTTAAAATCGGGAATTCAGGAATTTCATAATAAATTTGTTTTAGTTCCTGCAGATAAAGCAGCTAATAATGTAATTATTGTTTGACGCCTACATTACGTCAATGTTTTTTTCTCTGGAACTCGGCAGCACCAATTCGTATACTCCAGTTAATTCTACTGAGGATGATGTTGTTTCCGCACATATCACTCGGTGCACTACTTTCAACGCTGGTGTAAACGATAAGCAAAATAAACTGCATACCATGTACTGGATTCCTTAATTACATAAAAATCCGTATAAGGCTCGCTTTATTTGGATTTCTTTTCGAATTCTAGTTCCTGCACCACAACAAACATCTCCAAACTTTAAACTTCTTGTCTTACTGCCGTTAAATATCACGTTAAACTATACTGTGAGAAAACTTATGAAAACTATGGGATTAATTTATTTTGGTCTATAAAAAAATCAGGAGACGTTCTTGATAACATTTTCAATAAAGGTCAAGTTTCATCAATAAGCACGTATGACTTCTCTACACTATATACAACCTTACCACATCACCTTATTAAAGACAAGCTAATTTCTCTAATTCAAAAAATATTCGCTAGAGAAAATACTACATTTTTGGCATGTAATAATATTAAAGCGTTATACTAACGGCAGTTTAGACAATTATATTATGTGGATTTGCTATGAAGATTGTGAAGAACTCATCTTCCTATTAGATAATATTGTCGTCAGGTATGGAACCACCGTTTATAGACAAATGGAACCACCGTTTATAGACAAATTGTTGGTATCCCTATGGGTACGAACTGTGCACCACTTGTCGCAGATTTGTTTTTATTTTGCTATGAAAGGGATTTCATATTTAGTCTTTCACCAGATACCCAGGCAGATATTATTGAAGCCTTTAATGACACTCTCGGTATCTGGATGACATATGTGAACATTGACATCCCTTTCTTTCCAGCTATGGTTAATAATAGTTATCCTAAATAACTTCAGCTTAACAAAGCTAATATATCTAATAATAACGCTTTTTTCTTGATTTAGATCTCTCGATTGAAAATGGAGAAAATTTTGACATTGTTAATTATCCCCACTTGGATGGGTATGTTCTCCGAGCAACTTCTTATGGGGTGTATGTATCTCAACTTATTCGTTTTTCAAGAGCTTGTACTCAAGTTGAGGTCTTTAATATTCGTAATCTTTGTATAACTTTAGTTATACAAAGATTACGAATAATAAAGACCTCAACTCGAGTACAAGCTCAAGCTACTCAATCAGGGTTACCGTTACCATAAACTTCGTAAAACCTTTGCAAAATTGTATTATCGTAACCCAGATCTTCTTTCCAAATATAAAAGTAATTTAAGGACTCTTCTGCGAAAAAGACTATCACAACTTGACTTCTATGGTGATGTGATTTATAAACTTCGAAAGATTCTTGGTCATGATCACTTGCATTCTATCTCTGTTATACTTGTTAAAAAGTTTATCAAAAGAGGTTATGACCCTATCATTTTGCAACTTACTGCATGTTGGTGATGGATCCTTTTACAGTTCGCCACTATGCTTTCCTCTTTAATCGTACGATGACCGGACAGGCTGTGGACCCTATGAAGACGCCTACCTAAAGCCCATTGGGACGGTGGCGTTTGATGTTTGTCTATGATCTTTCTTGTCGTGCCTTTAATGGTTTATTCTCGTGTTGCTCTGGCTTCTTCCAAGTCACTGAGTACCTTCATTGTTGCTTTTTAGGCTATTGTGTTTTTGTATTATATTTACACGAGCATATTTGTGTATTTACCTCTATTGCCTATTGATGCTGCCTTGTTGGTTAGAGATTAGATCATGGCTGGAATTTTTTAATTTACACTGTCCTGTTTTAATGGGATGACAGTAGGGTAATTGTGAGGTTTGGTGCACCCTAGAACCGGTGTAAACCCCCAGTGGCCTACTTTGCCACTGACCGTTCCAAGGCGGTAGCCCTATTGTCAACCCTTATGTGTTTGCATTTATTATTACTTTTGCCTTCTTGTTTGTTTGTTTGCGTGTTTGTTTCTGTGTTTTGTGGTTGACTGTCTTCCTTGAATGCTACTTTCCCTGTCCGATCTTTTTATATTTCTTGGAACGCTCAGTGGCAAAAAAGGACTCTGGGGGTTTAAACCAGGTTAGTTTGTGCGGTAACGTTGTATTTAGTGTAAAATAGTCACACGGACTTATAGATGAACCTTTTATTTAATACACATTTTATCTAGAATATCTTTTAAACTTTTAATTGACCAAAATAAATTATTTCCAGAGTGTTCATAAACTTTAGCATATTATCGTTTGACTGTGCATGGAAATTGCAAGGCCTGTGTTATCCACACATGTCTTCGTACTCTTTTCAGCAGTTTATGTCAGCTTCAATTTTAGAAAGTATTATTGAAAATCCTCTCTTCGCATATGGCTCTATCCACTACATACTAGTATTACTTGATCGCTGACATAACATTTGCTACTCGTCATTTTGGTCATGAAACAATTTCTGAAGACGTTAACACACGCATCTTTAAAAAAAAGTATAACACTACATACTTGTATAAAAGAAATATAAAAAGATCGGACAGGGATAATAAATGCAAACGAGAAAAGGGTTGACAATAGGGCTACCGCCTTGGAACGGTCAGTGGCAAAGTAGGCCACTTGGGGTTTAAACCAGTTCTAGGGTGCACCAAACCTCACACTTACCCTACTGTCATCCCATTAAAACAGGACAGTGTAAATAAAGAAATCTCCGCCATGATCTAATCTCTAACCAACAAGGCAGCATCAATAGGCAATATAAGTAAAACACAAATGTGCTCGTGTAAATATAATACAAAAAAACAATAGCCTAGAAAGCCACAATGAAGGTACTCAATGACTTTGCAGAAGCCAGAGCAGTAAGAGAATAAACCATTAAGGGCACGACAAGAAAGTTCATGGACAAACATCAAACGCCACCGTCCCAATGGGCTTTAGGTATGCGTCATCAAAGGGTCCACAGCCTGTCCAGCCTAGAAATCCACAATGAAGGTACTCGATGACTTGGTAGAAGCCAGAGCAACAAGAGAATACACCATTGAGTGCACGACAAGACAAGACCGCGGACAAACATCAAACGCCACCGTCCTAATGGGCTTTAGGTAGGCGTCATCATACGGTCCACAGCCTGTCCGGTCATCGTACAATTAAAGAGGAAAGCGTAGTAACCTATTGTTAACCTATTTATGATTGTGATGTTATTTCGCCTTTTATTATTTTTTGTATTGTTTGTGTCTATGCGTGTTTTGGTTGACTGTGATCCTTGAATGCTACATTTCATGTTCGACTTTGTGTTTGTCATGTCTTTGCATTTGTTATTACTTTTGCCTTCTCGTTTGTCTGTTTGCGTGTTTGTTTTTGTGTTTTGTGGTAGACTGTCGTCCTTGAATGCTGCTTTCCCTGTCCGATATTTTTATATTTCTTTTATCAGACGTCAAATGTGTATACAGCAAGTACAGCTTTATTTAAGCATCATATGGATATACACAAAATTAAAACCACGTTAACAGTAACATAGATTTTCATATATTTTCTTTCAAACAGGCCACGTGACATAAACTGTAGGTTGTAATAGATAGCACATTAATCCGGTTGCCCTTCTATCATATTGACATTTACAAGGTTTAAGAAATTGCATTGGATTTTTTGATTGACTTACTGAGGAATGTTGTTTGTAAAAATTAAAATATAGCGCATAGTGTAAAATCGAAAGTAGACCTTAATCTCGAAGCCAAATGGCTTTAATTAACCGTAAGTTGGAAATACTCGCTGTCACATTACAAATTGGATAATTTCTCTTTAAATTAATGTTATTGTGATCAGTTTTCATTTTATTTGTTGAACTTACAAAGAAAAAATCCTGCATATTTAGAAAGCATTTAATAATCTTCAACTTAGGGGAAAGCATTCTAGCGATCTAAAAACAAGGAAGTGAAATAATTATGAGAAAAAATATGAACTGCTTTGATAATAAATGTTGAAAACTGTTATATTTATATACAATTAACAGTTTTAATTACTTTTGCATAATGTCTGCATATTAAAATGCTTCCCTGGTGTTATTAAAAGCGGCGATGACATCAATTTTGTATCTGGAGAAAGGCCTAACATAAAGTCACGTTCGTAGCAATATAAAAACAAATCTGCGACAAGGGGTTCAGAGTTAGTACCCATGGGAATGCCAACGGTTTGCCTATAAACGGTATTCCGTACCTTGACTAAATAAAGTTGATCAAACAAAATAAAGACGAAATACTAATTGTATCGCGGGATCGGGACGGTTATTTAGTTACTGAAAAACAGAGTTGATGACAGACTAAGGGTTTAACAGAAACAGAGAGAGAGAGAGAAAATGGAGAGAGTAAGAGAGAGAGAGAGTAAAGGAGATAGTGAGAGAGATATAAGGAGACGATCGGTGAATATCTTATTTATCAGTTCAGTATGCAGTGTTAGACCGTTCCAAGGCGGTAGCCCTATTGTCAACCCTTTTGTGTTTGAGATGTCGTTTACTTTTAATATTATTACTAACAGTAACTGTGCTTTACTGTTAGTAATAAGTGAAATGTTTGTTAGTATTCGTATATTTGGATTAAAGCTGTAAACCAGTATGTATTTATGCATGTTATAATATCATCCAATTATGATGTGTGAACATATCAGCTATGTTTCTAAATATCAGTAATTAACTAAGATAATATTAGATTGTGCATGCATTAAAAGACGGATCCGTCAGAAGCAACAAACATAAACAAGAAAAGAAGGTATCAGACCCCAGAATACTGGATATGATTATACGAGGAACTATAACACCTCAAGCGCCATCTAACAAGATTTGAGCTGTGTTCTACTTTAAAGAAATAGTGATTGGGCTCGACGGTCCGAAACGATCAATAAGTAATACAACATAAAAACTGCATTTTAAAGATATAATTTTCCATGTTGCCGCCGTCATCCAATCAGAACTTAAGACCGGAATGGTCTATATTTAGTTTCCCGGTCGACGAATAGTATCAACTGAGTTCAGTATTTAGTTCGCCAATCAAAAGCACTGTATGAAGACGGGTATACGGGTAATGCGAGCTTGATGACGACGGGTATTCAGGCAATGCGAGCTTGAAGACGACGGGTATACAGGCAATTCGAGCTTGATGTAAACATATTACACTCTTTATAGCACACGATTAAGGAGCTATATATGTCTATGTTTTTCACCAATAGTTTCGTATTTCGTGGGCATTACTCCGTTGTCTTTAACTTAGAAGTATTATAATAATGCAATGCCTCTTTCGACAAAATTTCCGATTTCACTGATATCTTTCTTTTGTTTCCTCCCACTCCCCAAAAATGGGACTGCTAATATATTAGTATACATGGACAAGACGTTGAAATATCTTAAACAAGAATTCATTCATTCAATAATACTTGTGCGAGTTTTTTATTTCACAAAATGTTCATAAACTTCGCCATAAATCCTTCAGTTTATTGACATTGTACGATCTGAAGTCCTGCCAAGATTTAAGAGGTTCACATATCCATCCATATTACGGACTATAACTTCCTTATTTGTCGTGAGAATAATTACGATTGTACTTAACATTGACCTGCGGGCACCGAATACATCAAGTATGCTGTATATCAAGTAGTATTATAAAGTAAATATATTAAAGCAGCAACGTCGATAAACTAGGGATTACTTATGAAAAGTAATATTACTCGTAAATATATGAAAAACAAATGTATAAAGGTGCAACTTCGATATATTAGGGAATTTGTTTCAGGAAAAGTCGTGTTTTCCATGTAAAGGAGAGCAAAACGGTTTTCATAAGCTGAGATCATATCTAGACCGTTATTATTTTCTTATTCTTAGTAGAAAGCTGGGAAAACAGCCGACGTGTCTTCATAGACTAAGCTAAGCCATTCGATTCAGTAAATAATGAGTGTCTCTGGTTTAAATTATATAATATCAGCATTTCTGGGGAAATGTAAAATATAATAAAATCTCTGTTCAAAATATAGAAGCATGCATAAGAGTTAATAACATGCTGACATACTTTGTTCTAATAGCGGAGACATTAGAAGACCTTCAACGCATACTAAACATTATTTACAACTGGATTAATATGTGGTGCCTTGCAATTGACTCGTATGACATAGACCGGCAAGGTTAACGCGAATAGTCTAACGTGTGTTAATATGGGACCTTAACGACACTAGACATTTAGGAGACATTTGGTGTTCTGATTTGAAATGCATACCTGATAAAGTATAGTGAGGGGAAAAAGTTTGGCCAGTTTTTGTTGCACCCTGGAAATAATACATTTTTGATTGTAAAATGAAAAAACTACTGCCATAGACACAATATTAAATTAAACACACATCAATAACAGTCGAACATCTTAATGACATAACGAATAAATGAACGTAGTGGTCAATCCCGTAAAGTCCCAAAATGTCAGTATATCTTGTATACATTATTATTTCATCTAAAAACAGGAAATGTAGCATTCAAAGAATACAGTCATCCACAAACACAAACAAAAAAATCAATAACTGCATAACTATGTGCGTTGACAACAGGGGTCGACGACACTGCGACATATTTCTCGTATGACATAGACCGGCAAGGTTAACTCCAACCCGAATAGTCTAACTTGTGTTAATATGGGACCTTAACGACACTGGACATTTAGGAGACACTTGGTGTTCTGATTTGAAATTCATACCTGATAAAGTATACTGAGGGGGAAAATTTTAGCAAGTTTTTGTTGCACCCTGGAAATAATACATTTTGGTTGTAAAATCAAGAAACTATTGCCATAGACATACTGACGTAACGAATAAATGAACGTAGGGGTCAATCCCGTAAAATCCCAAAATGTCAGTATATCTTGTATACAGTATTATTTCATCTAAAAATCAGGAAATGTAGCATTCTAGGACTACAGTCAACCACAAACGCAAACAAAAACAAACAATAACTACAAAAACGAATAAAAAGTGTAGCGTTTTGAGTTAATGTTTCTGAATATGTATCGACGAAATCACTGGCATTATCGGTCTACGACAAATTATGCCAAATATGAACTACACCGTGTCTGGTCACTGGCACAGCAGTGTTATCCCTAAGGGAGAGGATACTTTCTCCCCAGCTTTGTAGACGGAATGTGGACTGTTGCACTTCCGGAAAAACAAAGTCTTAAACGTACTTAAACAAATGTTATTAACCTCTAAAATATAAAAGTGAATCCAAAATCTATTCCAGCATTAATTTAACAGAACTGTATAAATCAATACCCTCAGCAAATATATAAACAATTATCAGGAATCTCTAACGAGGTATTAACAGGCTACCCAATATGGACCTGATTAATGGGAATCTCTAACGAGATTTGCTCCCGATAATCTGAGTGTTAATTATAATTATACTAATATGGAAATCAGGAACCTCAGAGGAGGTTTTCTCCTGAATCTGAGAGATAAGACCCTGAAAATTTGAATTGGATGCATTAAGCCGTTGAAGAGTTGTAACAACAGAATCAAAATAATGACGTCGACCGGTGACGTTGAAACGCGGGCGGTAATTAACTTTTGCGTCGGACTCGAAAAGACTCCAACACAAACAGGTATAAAACAAATCTTGTGATGAAATTGCATTCAGGTCACGGACTATGGATGAAACAGGTAAACAATTCTACAATGACTCAACTAAATGTCACTGTATAAACTTGTGTAATTAATAAGAAAGACTTGGAATATGGAGGTTTTAAATGAGCTTAATACCATACATTCAACTGTACGTACATCATGCACCATACATTCAACTGTACTTACATCATGCACCATACATTCAACTGTACTTACATCATGCACCATACATTCAACTGTACGTACATCATGCACCATACATTCAACTGTACTTGCATCATGCACCATACATTCAACTGTACTTACATCATGCACCATACATTCAACTGTACGTACATCATGCACCATACATTCAACTGTACTTACATCATGCACCATACATTCAACTGTACTTACATTATGCACCATACTTTCAACTGTACTTACATCATGCACCATACATTCAACTGTACTTACATCATGCACCATACATTCAACTGTACGTACATCATACACCATACATTCAACTGTACTTACATCATGCACCATACATTCAACTGTACTTACATCATGCACCATACTTTCAACTGTACTTGCATCATGCACCATACATTCAACTGTACTTACCTCATGCACCATACATTCAACTGTACGTACATCATGCACCATACATTCAACTGTACTTACATCATGCACCATACATTCAACTGTACTTACATCATGCACCATACATTCAACTGTACTTACATCATGCACCATACATTCAACTGTACGTACATCATGCACCATACATTCAACTGTACTTACATCATGCACCATACATTCAACTGTACTTACATCATGCACCATACATTCAACTGTACTTACATCATATACCATATATTCAACTGTACTTACATCATGCACCATATATTCAACTGTACTTACATCATGCACCATACATTCAACTGTACGTACATCATGCACCATACATTCAACTGTACTTACATCATGCACCATACATTCAACTGTACTTACATCATGCACCATACATTCAACTGTACTTACATCATGCACCATACATTCAACTGTACTTACATCATGCACCATACATTCAACTGTACTTACATCATGCACCATACATTCAACTGAACTTACATCATGCACCATATATTCAACTGTACTTACATCATGCACCATACATTCAACTGTACTTACATCATTCATACACCATACATTAAACTGTACTTACATCATGCACCATACATTCAACTGTATTTACATCATGCACTATTCATATAACATTGTTATAACCTAGACCCTTGTAAACTAACTCTTACTAATACTTGTTGATAAGTACATATTGTTTTGACACAAGCACGCATGGCATAAAGGTCGTGGAATAAAACTTTGAATCAATCGAGTTGGTTGATTTAAACATCGAGATGGACGTAGACCAAAGATGTGTTTAAATCAATCAACGCGACGAGGCCACAACTCTATTTGTTTTGGAGCATATCCAGTCCAGCTCTCTGCCATACGTTAACTTCCAATAACTGGTAGTTAGAGTATACCATTTATTTTGACAGGCGTAATTTTCTTTTAAACGATTTACACCTGTGCAGATACAAAGGGAATTTTAGTGACAGTCTTTTTTAAACAGAGATGGTTAAGCGCAAGCGCAACATTAGTATCAGGCAAAAAGTTACACGGAGTCTATATGGTATATTGACATATCGAGTCAACCTGTAAGCGGGTTATCGCTTATATTTTGATTCATACGCGGAGCGTGTCCGCTAAGGTGGTGGAAATGTGGTGGTGATATAGGGAGGAATATGCCAAAGTAAAAAACAGACATTAGAATGTGGCAGGTGGTAGGAATGGTGTGCGTTATTGCGATGAGCAGTACAGCACGCTACATAAGGGAAATTTGAGGAAAACAACTTTATGACACTTGACTGGCCTACCATATCGCCTGATCTTTCTCTTCCCCCACCCCCACCGCCCCGCGCCCCACCCACCACCAAAACAAAAAAGAAAAACATTCCTGGAACCACATAGGTAGGAATGTCCGTTGGTGTAATGGCGTCAACAACGTCAGAGATCTGCGATGCAAACTCCACGAGATATCGGAAAGGATATAAATGGAATATGAAGGGTATGTCCACCATTAACGGTCATTATCGTCTAACAGCTTCTCAGCATACTTTTAATTAAAGTCCTAATATCATCAAGTGAATCCTTTCGGCTCCTCGACGAGTACACATTGTAGATCCTTGATGTTGTTGACGTCATGACATCAGAACTTCCCCCAACAGTTTTCTATTACGTGGGCAATACTCCGTTGTTGTGTTTTCAGCACTACTTCCAAAAATATTAAAACACATGTTTTGCTCCCTCCAATCTCCACCCGCCCACCCACCCCCCACTCACACACACACACACACACACACAAACAAAATACACAAAATAGGAATACTAGTTACTCGAGTTCCATTAAAATTAGAAGCTATCATTCGTATACTGCATTCATTTAGTAATACTTGTGCGAGGGATCCACTTATCAGTTTTGATTTTGTGTCACGAGTTGTTCATAAACTACGCCATATTGACATTGTACGATATGGTGATCTGTCAAGATTGAAGAGGTTTCTTAATCTGGTATGTCGCATTCATTCGTATTCTTCGCGTGAATGAGCTATGCTTGTACAGCAACATTGAGGTAAGTGACAAATTAATAGCGTTTTATAGTTTATCTTTTTTTATAATACTACATCATGGGCGTGAAAAATTAAATAGTATTATGCAAAAAAGTATCAAAGAAGCTATTTCGATAAATTAGGGATTTGTTATGAAAAGTTAAGTTAACCGTAAATGTATATATTGGTACTGGTTATTGATCGACGAGCTTGCAAGTCATCTTGGAAACAATGATTTCCAGGGAATATTTTGCCAAACAAATTCAATAATTTTTCTTTTGTATACTTTCAAATTGATTTTGTTTTTCTTGGCGACAACTTTTGTTTCCCAATAATGATTGGATGTAATCTAGTAGGATAAACCCGCCCCACCAGGGGGATTTTTTTTATTTTTTTATTTTTTTTATTTTTCTAAAGTATCCATTACATATACAAACAGAGCACATACATCTTATTTTACATATTGATAACAATTACATATATACTGCAAACAAAGTGTAGTCATACTCATTAATCAGCTCATGCGTTTTATTCTATTTTGTTAAAGAGACACATGGCGAATTTGATTTACATTCAAGCCTTAAACTATTTAAACACTTAACTTTAATGACTAAAAGTATGTAGGTCGTATTGAAGACCAACAGGACGCTGTGAGTTTTAAACTAATTAAGATTGCCAAGTGTCCCCTTAAAATTAACTCACCATATTTATACAGTATCTTAATCTTTAATATTTTACATAAAGGTATAGGAAGGTAAAAATGATATTATTTAGCAAAATAGATTACTGTAGAGCGAACAAGGTGGTGCGCCATCATGTGGTTTATGTTTTGACATGTGTCAGTATATTTAAATGTACTATTATGTATAGATTTACATCAATTTATTCACACGGATGCACCTTTATATATCTCATATAAACATATCTACATACACATCTACACATACACACACATATATGTATGTAAAAGTAGTTAATTCAAATATTCACCATTATGTAATGTATAGACACGTATCCATATATTCTCAAATATTCACATTCTATATTATGTTTAAATATTCTACCCATTATCTGTATACATGCATCCATAATATATTCTCAAGTATATACAACTTTGCAGATATACACACATATTTACATACATAAATCATTATCTACACACTCACTGTATGTATTGTTTTGCATATCCTGCTATTAAGATAATAAACCCTTCAGAATATGCATGGATTACCTTTCTTTCCGGTGGGGAAGGGTGGGGGAAACAATTATACAAAACATTTTCTGGAGCATATATATGACAGGAAACGATTACAAACTTAAAAAAAAGCTAAGAAGTAGACAACAGTTTTTACTATGTTGATTGTAATGGTGTCCCTGAACGTTGACATGTTTAATAAAAAGTCTATATAAATCTATTTTATTGTCCTATTTTACCAATGTTTATATATCGACTCCACATGGCTTCAATTTTTTTTACTTTTAATTTTTTATATGCTATACACTTTTCCACTTTGTATAAAGATATTATATGTTTTTTAAAGATATCTAGTAATGGGTTTTGCTTTTGCATCTTTTGCTGATATATAAAAAGTTTGGCTTGCATGATAAGTTTGCTCAAAGTGATATCAAATGTATTATTTCCAAATAAGATATCTGTTTCTTCCCAAATTGTCAAAGTTATATTACATTTATTTCTAATGTATTCTGCAAGATATGACCAAAACTGTTTTACAACTTCACAGTTCCAAGACAAGTGATGTATGGTTTCAGGTAAAATATTGCAAAAGCTGCACATACTATTATCTAGAATGTTCATTTTTGTTAGTAAATAGTTAGTTCACAGAAATCTATGGTTGATTCTATGTTGTAACCAAAGTAATTTTGGATCTTTTATTATTTTAAACGGTATGGCGAAAATTGTTTCGAAATTATAGTTAGGTACTGTTAAAACTTCATTCTTCCATTTTATTAATGACTTTGGGTAAATATTTGTTTTAATCAACAGATCATTAATTAATCTACAGCCTTTAGTATGTTTTTGGTTTAGTGATAGTATAAGAGGGCGCAATGGGTTTGGACTATTATTGGGTAAATGTGTTATATTCAATTTAACCAAATATTTTCTAAAAAGCAGTAATAAGACCTTCATATTCTAAGAAATTAACCTACTGCTTTCCAAAAGGGATTATGTATTCTATATCAATTCCGTTTGATAAAATCACTAAAAAAAATAATAGAACTACGTCCGTGAAAATGGGGCACATTATTTTCGCTAACTGAGTATATTTATTATCTGTCTGGAAAATTCTGCGAATCCAAGTAGTTTTTAAAGCTGACATAAATTGTTCAATATCAATCATTCTTAGCCCCCCAAACTCATGGTCTTGTATTATAGTGGTTCGTTTTATGTTATCTTTTGCGTTATTCCAGAGAAAGTTATAAAACATATTTTGAAGAAGTTTGATTTTATCAATTGATGGGTTGGGGATTCCTATTATCAAATGATTAAGTTTCGATAGAGCTAGGCCTTTTAGAATCACAATTTTTCCCAAAGGAGTAAGTATTCTTTTAGATCAACATCGCTGAACCCGATACTTATATTTAGTTATCAGTGGAACATTTTCAATTTCTTTTGTTTTCTTACTTAATTTTTGATTCGGTGGTTCCACTACTCCGGTCGATAAAAGGCTCTGGGTATTGTTTAACCACTTATAGGATATGTTGTCTGCTTTTTAATTTAGGTTTTTGGCTGTTATTTGTGATACGCAGGCTTCATAACCGCTGCTTCCAAATAAATTCCGTTATGTTTATTTCGCTCTTCGGGGCATTTAATTTTATTAGATACTGGGACCATACGCCGTACGACATGGGGAAGCATATGACTCCATGTCCACCGCCGTATGCATGACATCTTCGGGATGGTTTAAATTGTGTACTATTGATTTTATGAATATTGAGTTCTGCTCAACCCGGGGATAGAGGGCGTGAGCGGTAGCTAGCATATTACACTACCGCTCATGAACAGTTTCAATCAAACCGAGACTGCAATATTTCGTATGTGTCGTGCTCGACCGTTTCCAAAGGTCCATTATCATACCTTTTTTTTTGCAAGTTATCTTTTAATTTCCTCTATTTTAAGGTCAATTTATTTTTATCATTGAATTCAGGTTTGTTGAGAATTTAACCCCTCTTACAGTGAAATTGTCTTTGTCCTAACATAAATTGTATTCTGGACATAACTTTGTGTCGCTACCTTTTTTCGATCCAAACCAGATAAAAAAAGATTTCAGAATTTATATTAAGGCCGGAGACCGGAGATTTGTGCATCAAATTTTAATGTCAACTTGGTGTGTAGAAGTGAGTCTTTGGAGCCATCTAGAGTCAAACTGGTATCATCAGCATATTGTGATACTAAAAACTCAGTATTATCTACATGAATACCTTTAATTTTTGGATTGTTTCTTAGCATTACAGATAATACTTCTGCACACAGAATGAACAGGTAGGGTGACAATGAATCTCCTTGACGACAACCTCTTTGTAGATAGAACCAGTCTGACATATGCCCATTAACAATAACACATGACTCTATATTGTGTTAAATCAATTTTATCCAACTAATAATTGAAGGGCCAAAATTAAGAAATTGAAAAACTTTCGTGATGAAATTCCATGATACCGTGTCAAAAGCAGTCGCGAAGTCAGTCAAGAGTAATAACCCTGGAATATTGTATTTCTCAGCATAAAATAGTATGTCATACAGTAATCTTATATTTGTTCCCATAAATCTGCCTGGTAAAAAGCCAGTTTGATCTTCATGGATAATAGTACATAACACATTTTTTATTCTAAAAGCTATGGATGGTGATGCTATTTTATAAGAAACGTTTAGAAGAGAGACTGGTCTCCAGTTTTTTCAAATACAATTTGTCTTTGTTACCTTTCGGAATACAAGTTATAACTCCTTGTTTTTTGTGCTATTGAGAGTTCTCCATTTAAATAAGCATAATTTATTGTCCTAACTAAAACATAACCAATATTGTTCCAGGAAAACTTATAAAATTCAACCGTAAATCCAGAATTACCTGGACTTGTATTGTTGGACATTCTTTTCAATGAATTAAGCAGTTCTGTATAATTGAGAGAACCTTCTACAGACTGTTTTATATTTTCACTTATTTTTGGTATATTAAACTATTTAAGTAAAACATTTAAATCTATATCTATTGTTTCTTTCGCTTCGTATAATGTTTTATAAGGTGTTTTTGTTTCAGTCAAAATTTCTTCCTGAGTTTTCAAAGTAGCCCCTGATTTGGGTATTAAAGAGATGATATATTTTGAGACATAATTTCTATTTTCCAAATTGCAAAAATAACTTCAAATCTTTTCCCCTTCATCTATCCATTTTGCTTTAGATCTCACAAAAGCCCGTTCTAATTTTTGTTTTCGGAGTTCGAATATATCTTTTTTTTCTGCTCAAGTAAAGTACAATTTATGTCATTTTCTTTTTCAAGTTTTTCTATTTCTTTTAAAACACATTCTTCCTTATTTATTTCCCGTTTCTTTTTATATACTGAGTAGGAAATCGTTTTTCCTCTAATCTCTAATAATAACGTCTCAAAAAATAATTGATCAGTTATGTTAAATTTTAAAAGATTTATCGAAAGTTCGCTTATATCCTTATCAGTATCCTGTATATCAGATGCATATTGCCTTTTAACATTATCTATTATTATTTTTATTTCGTCTACATATTTTGTGTCTTTTAATAAAGAGTTGTTAAATTTCCAGTATGACTATATCATAGAATGGTCTGTACGGTAACCTGGGAGTATTTTTGCGTCATCTAAGTCTGTATATAAATTATCTGCAAGTAGAAAAAAATCTAGTCTTGCTTTTTTTACTGGATTTCTACGAAACCATGTATATTGTCTTTTTTCTATATTTTGTTCTCTCCAGCAATCTAATAAATTATTTTCTACAATAACTTCTAAAAGGGTATCACGTGCATTTGGGTTATTTATATTAACGTAATTAAAAATGCATCCATATCTGGATTTAAAATCAGGTTAAAGTCGCCAGTAACTATACATGGGTTATAAGATTATTTTATGTTTTCTCCCAGCTTACGAAAGAAACTAGGATTATCTCTATTTGGAGCGTATACATTAATAAGCGTAATATTTTTATCAAATATGGTTGTATCTGAAATCAACATATTACCGTCTTTGTCACTTTCAGAACTCTTTACCTTAAAATCAAAGTTATTATTTATAAGAATGGCTACTCCTCTTGATTGACCAGTATGACTGCTGAAGAACCACTCAAATCCCCATTGGGCTCTAATATAATTTTCTTCACTTTTGGTGAAATGAGTATCCTGTAAGAAATAAATAGAGTGTTTTTTCCCTTTCAAAAAATTAAGAACATCTTTTCTTTTGTTTTCGTCACCCAGTCCCTGCACATTCATTGAGACTAAGGAAACATCATTATCTTTCATTTAACATAATACGTAATAAGACTATATAGTTGTATATTAATTTGACTGGATACAAAGCACATGGGACACCAATATGTGTACAGTTCCTTCTTAAACGAAATAAAAAACAAAAAATGTTTATCATGACTACCAAACATATATTGGAATGGTTAGGAAAATATTAAATTGATATAAACAGTGACAATACACAATTTTGATAAAAAAACACACCCACACATGTGCAATGTAACATGCATGCCAAAGGCAAAGCCATAAATAAACGGACAAACCTATCGTTCCTAAATTACTGTCCCAGTTACGTATGCTATTAGGTCCGATAAAACATCATGTCACTGGGTCTGTATTAGAATTAATTATTCACAAAATTTGACAAAGATATATGTACGTGTATATTAAACTTTTGTACAGAGAAATCCATCTCTCTTGTTGTACCAAAATTGGCAACTAAGTCCCACATATTTTATATTTTCATATACAATAAGTTGTTTTAGTAATTTACTAATTATCAGTTAATAAATATAGTAGTAATGATATACTGATGTGAAACTATATTTAAAATAAAATAACACACACACGAACTTGAAACATTTTATAATGTATAGTGAATACAAAACCAAAATGTGTGTTTGTTACGTTTATTTTGGGAACATGGTTGCATAGTGCTGAAATAGCTATCCCTGTACATGAAACACTTTCTTTGGCAGTTATGAGTTTGTCTTTATTCTGAAAAGTAATCAAATTAACCACAAAGCATCGTATTATAATATATATATATACTATTATTATTACTTTTGTTACTTCCCTTGATCAAAATGTCTCCATTTATTTAATTTAATTTGTTTAGCCTTAGTCATTGTTTTTACTAGCTTTGGAGTTGCCTTATACTTTATCCTGCAATATCGATTTTAGGTTTAAGGTTTTGAGGTAGGGTTTGTGTTATCGTTTTCCCATTTTTACTCTCTCTTCATAACTAAATGTCAGGGTACAGATCTACCCCCATCCAACCAGATATGTTCTTTTATTAGTGTCACATTTGGCTCCAGAGTGTCTATTCAAAGTAAACAGTTTCTGCAACACTGCCAAACGATAAGTTATTTTTTAAAAAGTTTTATTTAAACTGCCGTGTATTTTAGTGTTTTTTGTTTCGTATTTGTTATTTTCGTGTTTGTGTACTCCTGATGAAGGCGTTAGCCGAAAGCGTTTGAGTTTTTAATAATTGTAGCACTGTATAAATGTTTTTTCCCCATCTATTAATTTATTCCAACATTTTCGTATCCCCTCGGGGATCCAGTGCTTTTTGAAAGGTATTTTGTAGATGTATGTATATTCCCACCCTTATATATAAATATATATTGTTTATGTTTAAATCTCTCTGGTTCAAGCGAGCGTCTGGTGAACTTGCCTTATTTTAAATTTGTAAACTGGGGGTTTAAACCGGTTCTAGGGTGCACCAAACCTCCCACTTACCCTACTGTCATCCCATTAAAACAGGACAGTGTAAATAGAGAAATCCCCGCCATGATCTAATCTCTAACCAACAAAGCAACATCAGTAGGCAATATAAGTAAAACACAAATATACTCGTGTAAATATAATATAAAAAAACAAACGCGTCATCATAGGGTCCACAGCCTGTCCGGTCATCGTACAATTAAAGAGGAAAGCATAGTGGCGAACTGTAAAAGGGTCCACCACCAAGCATGCAGTACGTTGCAAAATGATAGGGTCATAACCTCTTTTGATAAACTTTTTAACAAGTTTAACAAAGATAGTATGAAAGTGATCATGACCGAGAATCTTACGAAGTTTATAAATCACATCACCATAGAAGTCAGGTAGTGAAAGTCCTTGTCTCAGAAGAGTCCTTAAATTATTTTTATATTTGGAAAGAAGATCAGGGTTACGATAATAAATTTTTGCAAAGGTTTGACGAAGTCATCTGCAATGATAAGCCGAGAACATATTTTCCCAGACAGAGTAGGTTTTATGACCTTGGAGGTTTGGTGCATATCTGTCCGTTTTCCACCGGCCGAAAATGCGATTAATGAATTGTGTGGTATTGTCGCGATTAATCTTCAAATCACAATAAGTCTTCGTTTTCGGCCCTGACAACAGGAAAGTTGGGGTTTCATTTCGCCTCTTGCACACAAACTACTTGATAGATCTAGGGACGCAATTGTCTGTCACAACATCGACGCGCTTTGGTAAGTATTTCAAACACCATCTCTGCCAAATCGTCAAACGTACCAGGAACTGGAGGGTTGATTGTGAGGTGTTGCGTTACCGTCACACACATGCACAGTATATGCAGTAGGTCGCTATGTAGCTGGCTCAACTGATACTTCTAAGCAGTTGAGCGATTTGGCTTTATCAGTTCTAACTGAATTGCTATCAGCTGTTGCAAGGGACCGTGGTTCTTAGCCCAGAGAATATATAGCTTCAACTTAACTAACCGTTCCAAGGCGGTCGCCCTATTGTCAACCCTTTTGTGTTTGTGATGTCGTTTGCATTTATTATTGCTTTTGCCTTCTTGTTTGTCTGTTTGCCTCTTTGTTTCTGTGTTTTGTGGTTGACTGTCCTCCATGAATGCTACTTTCCCTGTCCGATCTTTTTATATTTAAAACCCCAGCGGCCTTTCTGCCATTGACCGTTCCAAGGCGGTAGCCCTATTGTGAACCCTTTTGTTTTTGTGATGTCTTATTTGTCCTTTTATTCATCTTTAAATTTGTTTTTTGTTTCTGTGTGTGTTTGTGGTTGACTGTCGTCCTTGAATGTTGCTTTTCCTGTACGATTTTTATATCTATATTTAAGATCTGTCTCAAAGGTTACAAGATACAAGCTAGATATATTGCTGAAATCAAATGGATAAAGCATTTCCATTGGGGTTAAACGATAACTTTTATCAAGAAGGAAACATTTCCAATAACCCAGATATAGATCCTTTTAGCATATTGTCTATTCGTAAACGTAAACGACGGTCACATGGTCTCCGGAAGAACCATAATCTTAAACCTCAATTTAAGAAAGTCGTTACTGTTGCAGACCATTATTATATTTATAAAAAATCGGGTAGACACGCCATCCTTAGCAAAGTAGTCAGTCTGTATTTTTCTTGCTTACAGAAACTTGATGAAGAAGCGGATGCCATTTATGTCCGTACTAATCCATTATATGAGGTTGCATCTATTATTCAAAGTTACACGCAACATTTTTTGCGTCCACATATAGATGCTCCATCTGACCATCAAAGTTATTTTTTGAAGAAAACTTATGTTGATAAAGGCATCGATTTCATTAATTTAGCCGGTATTTTAATGATATGCGGGTGACTGACAAAATTCCAAAGTATTTCAAGAATATTGAGACTCCTGTTATTTGTTACAAGTATAAGAAATCTACTAGAAATCTTATTTTCAATTATAATAGGATCATTTCTGATCTTGAGATCGAGACATCTACTCCTACAGATTGAGATTGTCAACATTCTAAATTTTGTTACGAACCTGCCGGTCTCATTCTTACTGGAAATCTTGATGTAATTGAGGATAAGAGGATTCGGCATTTAATTGCCAAAGGGCCTAAGTATCGCCTTCCATCTGATATTGATTTTAATGACTGTCGCAATGAAATTTCGGGTTCTTTAATGGATTTCTGTACAAAGTGGTGTAAGCGAGAAAAAGCAGATAAACATGCACTTACTGTTTGGATGAAAACTATTTCAGAAATTGTTGAATTACGTATTTTATTTTACGAATCAAATCCATCCCTGCTTCCACGGCCTTCCACTTACAATTTACGACACCTTAAGAAGGGTATTCAGAATTTACATACTAAATTTGCTCTAGTTCCAGCAGACAAAGCTATATAATTATTGTCTGACGACTACATTATATCAATACTTTGAATGCTGAGCTAGCGAGCACTTCTGCTTATCTGACTACACCTCTGCTGGGGACGGACATTGTTTCCCAGCATGTGACCTTTATGGAGGCTATAACGGTTTCTGTAATTAGTAAGCATACAAAGCTCGCTACAATGTACTTGATACCCAAACTTCACAAAATTCCTTACAAAGCACGTTTTATCGCTAATTCTAGTTCATGTGCCACGACCAATATATCAAAACTATTGACTTCGAGTACTCAGGAATCAATCTGCTTTGGTCTATCAAGAACTCTGGAGAAGTCCTTGCCAAACTACGGTGTAGGCATTTTCATGCCTTTTCTCTAAGCACCTACGACTTTTCTACACTGTATACTACACTACCACATAATCTTATCAAAGAAAAATTGCTTTAGCTTATTCAGAAGACATTTGCTAGAGAAGGTACAACGTTTCTAGCTTGTAATAATGTCAGGACTTTCTTAACTAACGCCCCCATTGACAAGTATATTTTGTGGACTTGCACTGATGTTTGTAGAGCCTTATCTTTTCTTCTGGATAACATCATTATAAGAACCGGTAAAACTATATACCGCCAGGTTGTTGGTATTCCTATGGGTACTAACAGTGCGCCACTTGTTGCAGATTTGTTTTTGTACTGCTATGAAAGAGATTTTATGTTGAGTTTGTCACCTGCTAGCCAGGGTGAAATTATTGATGCATTTAATTATACTTCTCGGTATCTTGATGACATACTCAATATTGATAATCCGTTCTTTGCTCATATGGTTACTAACATTTATCCACCAGAGCTCACGTTGAATAAAGCCAACAGTTCGGATACATTTAAATGATTGTATTCATACTAAAATCTATGATAAGAGAGATGATTTCAATTTTAACATCGTTAACTATCCACACCTGGATGGAGATGTACCTCGTGCTACCTCATACGGGGT
Source organism: Cyrtodaria siliqua (assembly GCA_037043455.1). Lineage (NCBI taxonomy): Eukaryota > Metazoa > Mollusca > Bivalvia > Adapedonta > Hiatellidae > Cyrtodaria > Cyrtodaria siliqua. Next base: position 141,559 of record JAWPHD010004678.1, read on the forward strand.
GTATATCTCCCAACTCATTCGATTTGCTAGAGCGTGTAATGATGTTATAGACTTCAATGATCGAAATCAAGTTATTACAAGTAAACTTCTTCAGCAGGGTTTTCGATATCACAAACTACGTAGATCTTTCTCTAAATTCTGCCGCCGTAACGAGGGCCTGCTGGAAAAGTACAACACCAACCTTAAAACACTTCTGCGACTAGGCATACAAACCCCCAGTGGCCTACTTTGCCACTGACCGTTCCAAGGCGGTAGCCCTATTGTCAACCCTTTTGTGTTTGTGAGGTCGTTTGCATTTATTATTGCTTTTGCCTTCTTGTTTGTCTGTCTGCGTGTTTGTTTCTGTGTTTTGTGGTTGACTGTCCTCCTTGAATGCTACTTTCCCTGTCCGATCTTTTTATATTTCTTTTTCCCATTGATGTAGTGCTTCCTCTAATGCGGAATGGCAGGGCGGGTCGGCACGCCCTTTTTTCGTCCCGCCATGGAGTCTTTACATACCGCCACGCATTAATTACATGCCGCCCCGTATTGCCCATTCTAAAACTGCTTGCGACTATATAGACTTTGAAATACACACACGCACTTTGAAACGTCGTGTGACCTTTACACCGACAATCTCCAGATTTATCCACGGGTCTACAGGTAACTAGTCACGCGAGACACTTGTGATAAGTATTGGTTCCCGTGAATACACACTGTTAGTATAATCGGCTTAATGGATTGCGGTAACCAACGACTTTGTCGTATTGGAACATGTTTGTTTTCATAATAGGTGTAATTATCGGATTACGGAAAATAATCTGCGGCATTATAATCGGCTCTTTGACGAGTTGATGAGATGATACAAGATATGTACTCCCACAAAGATTGGCAATTAATGATTGAAGTAATTATATTGTGCCGTTGTTGTTTTCTTTTGTACGCTAATTTTCGCGATCTGAGAGAGTAGAATAAATGTTATTGTCTGTTTTTTAATGAATGGAATATTTAATGTTTGTAAAACTTTGTGGAACTTAATTAGCGATTGAGTAAATTATGGTTTATTGTCATTATTATACACAAAAGTAGATATAGAAGATTGTTGAAAACTCAAACTCAAACCATTTAGCAATTTAATTAGGCCATAATAAATTAATTGCTATGTTCCCATCCAAATTATTTTCAAAATTATTGGGGTGGGGGGGGGGGCGGTGGGGCGTGTACTGCCAATTCAATCACATTTTTAATAGTGTTTCATACTTTCAGCAATTTTTTTATTATTATTATTTTAATTTTTTTTGTTTTTTTTTTTGAAGAAATAACAATTACCGGGATGGCATAAAAAACTTGGGTGGCGGGGATGAGAATCTAGCAATTAATTTATTTTGGCCTAAGTTTGCTGTATGGTAATATTGCTCAAATGACTGCAAGTTAAGTTATACAAGTTAAGTTATACATGTACAATGTACATTGTGTAATAATACCACCACATCAAACTAAATAAAAAAATTATTTTATTTGTATTCACCCAATACACAGAAGTAGATATAGAAGATTGATGACAACTCGTACTCAAACATACCACAACAGCGATGCCAAGTTCAAAGATTTCATTTTACTAATTTTGCGCGTTAAAAATGCCCTTTTTTTGGATTTACCCTGCCCTTTTTCAAGGCTGGGGAAACACTAATTGATAGATGCAGCTCTTTGCGCGATTCCATATTTGCCACCTGGAATTGGCCTCTAGCAGCTTTGCTCTACTTTGACGTGTAATGCAACAGTGGTATTACTGATATGCTTCATAATTTCTACTGAATCCAATGACGTTACCCTGAAAATTTGCATGTTGATTGATCGTTTATGAATAGTTATGTGACTTGTGGAAGAGGGACACGGAATCTCCTGTTTTGGAGAAGTTCATTTGACCCGGGGATGGGTTGTGTCAAGACTCAGGGTGTCATTAAATATACTGGAATGTGTCTGGCATAGTTCCAATGGTCATACTCAAAGAATATTGGACATAGGCGTTGGAGTGAAGATAAATGCATGTCAAGGTCATTTTCCTTTGTGTCTTTCTAAGTATTATTAGTATTGTGTTTTCCAAATACTAATAATCAGAATAAGGCAAGACTTACTTACATTGGATGCGGATAAAATAGTATTATTCTTTGGGGTTTGTCTCCAAAGCAGGATACATTGTAACAAAGGGAAGATGCCATAACTAGTAAAAAAACACATTATAACGGATAAGCTCCCAGTAGTTTATTTTGCAATTACTATTTTTTCTGATTTATGAGCCATTTTAAAATATTTATTTATTATATATTTATGTTATTTTTAGACATTAATTTATTTATTTACTTACGCTAAAGAAATCTATTACATTTTTTAAAAACAAATCATAGTTAAAGTACAATACTAGCACCTTTATTTCTGGAAATGTCCAATATTACATGTAAATTTAAACGGTAACGTAATTTTCGTGTTTATTTTACAAATCGTATCATCTATATATACACACACATTTTATTTATTTATTCATTCTTTTATATATTCATTTAATGAATAACATTTTATTATTAAAATAGTCACTGTTTCATCTGGAAACATTCAATATGTGTGACAAATAACTTTAAATGGTAACGTAAATTTCGTGTTAATATCACGTAACGTAAACAACATTGTCTTTTGGAAATTTGTTTTTATACGTTAGGTTTTAGTTTTTAACATGTTTGATAAATAATATAAAATATATATACCGTTTTGTTGCACATAAACAATTTTTGAGTATTACATTTGCAAAACATGATAATGGTAATGTACATTACGTGGACACGGCTTATTTCGTTTAAGCATTAGAGATTAGCCGTGGGCGGAGCTTATTAAGTTTTATCGATACAGGTAATTTGTGGGTGGAGCTTATCGGACGTCTACTAAAAGATCGACAATTGTCTCGATATTTATATTACAAACTGATTTAAAACTGGATATACATGTAGTAAAAAAAAAAAGCCTCAATCATTTTGTAAGCGGCATTTAATAATTATAAACTATCATCGGCGTACACTGATTATACTATATTGTTAAAATTAAATGCGCAACGCAAACAATTAATCCCATTCGCAACTAATACATTATGTATACTTCTTCTTTTTCATACATGTACTATTCATTGCGAATGTACATGAAACGCCGTTAAATTATTTATTTAAAGTATCAGTCCAGACAAATCCGAGAAAACATGCCAGACACATGCTTTTGCCGCCAAAACATGTCATGTTATGCCGATTTGTTTAATGGTATGAATTGAAGTTGTCATATTATTATTGGTGATTAAAGTTTGAAAAAAATGAAATAAACAGGCATTTTGGTATTTTTAAAACACTGACATACAATATACAACTGTGTGTTGAATTTATTCTTACACTCCATTGGTCCGCATAAAGCTAGAACAATTAAACAAATCGGTAAACGTGTGTAACTCAAGACGATGCATGTAGTGCCTGCATACTAACGTGCTGAAAAACGTGTTTCTCACATGTGTGAAGGACCTCCTCAGGTAATTACAAATCCTTTCTCTTAGTTCATTAAAATCTTAAAAATGCCAAACGCCGACCGGCCAAATATGCAAACAAAAATACTAAACTAGTCACTTTTGAAGTTGGTGACCCTGTCTATTATAAAAGCCACACTTGAAAGAGCAAATTAGAATCAAAATGGCGTCCTTATTGTCACATTATCAAACAAACCACACCTGTCACATACATTATCTTTTAAAAGCCAGCTTGATGGAACTGTCACCAAGGTCCACGTTCACCATCTCCGCTTAGCTAATGTTGATGAGTGGCAGATACCTACTGATAAGTTAAGTCGAATAATTAGTAAAGCTAACTATGTGGTTCCACCGATAAGCGATCATAATTCCAACCCCACCTCAGATACATCTGACAGTAATGCTGACGATGAACTGCCCCTAGCTAAATTGGTCTAACCGCCAAGAACGTAATAATTCTAACGGTGAATCTGACATCTCTTTGATGGAATTGCGCAAAAGAATCCGTTCTCAAAGTAAACAAACACATAACTCAGATCATGAAAGCTCTAATTCTGACACCAATGTTCCTAATTTGACACTTGTTTCCACCACACCTCCTTCTCTTTCGTCAGATGATAAGGAAATTGTGAAAACACCCATCTCATTTTCATCAGGTGCAACCAGAATGAGGGAGTCAGATTCCGATAACATGTCAATTAGTTCAGATGAATATTATGAGAATAAAAAATATATAGGTGCAATCAATTTCAAGCGAGGTAAAAACTAAAATGAGATTTCTGTTATCTCACGCAAGAAGCGTTTCTCACGAAAAATATTCCGACAGACAGACAAAAAGTGAGAAAACAAATAAGATAGTAGCAGCTATCGAAGCGATTAGTGGTTGCTTTAGGCTTTTTCAAACATATGTGTTGTTTGAATTTTAAGTTAAGAATCATATTTCTGTACGATTCAGAAAAAGCTGAGAGTAATACTATTTGAGTATAAGTACTAATACTTCATGCAAACATAAAGCAGATTGAACAGTGAACCCTTCCTCTTATAATACAGTCATTCCAATGCAACACCATATAGGGGAATAAAACTCAACCTTTCAAAATTGGGGATTTTCATTTGGGACAATTTCCTTAATAGCTCTGATCAAACGTGTAATTATTCGGTGATTTGTTGTAAACGGGGTAAATGTCTAAAAACTCTGTTCTGCCAAAAGTTTTGTGTGAGTATACGGTGAACTCTCAGAGGCTTCGATGCCGGCTCAGACTCCCGGTCAGCATGTTTTGCTGAAAAGGGTCCAGCATCCCTTTCATCACGTGATAAGTCAATTGACAGAAAATACCGTCTGATCTTCAAGATACGGTATCTGTGTAAATATCCGGATATATCGATAATGTAGAACTGTGGACACACGTGTAATACTAGAGACTAGAGCTATATATATATATTTATGTAATTGTGAACATTGTAAACTAATATATACACTTATATACACTGGTGTTATATAGACTGGTGACGTCAGTGAGGTATACATATACCGACTAGATTCAAACACTGAATCTAGACTTGTAAATAGAACATGTGTAATTTAGACGGGCTAACAGTGGTTAAGTCCCGAATGCTACCCCATACATAACTAACATTTGCAGTACTCAAGTATTTGCACCGATGTGTGTATATGAGTGCATAAAAGCGGTAAAAGTCTCCGCTGTCGTAGACAATTGGAGTGACAATACTAAAGTAGAGAGTAATGTAGGTAGTCAAAACCAAGGTTTTAACAATCCAGGGAGTTTCGGTAGAGGAAGAGGTGGTCAAAACCGAGGTAGAGGTAGAGGCAGAGGTAGTAATAGTCCGGTTACTAAAACCGAGAGTAGTAGCTGTTGTGTTAAATCGGATGGCGTAGTGGCGAAGATCGGAACATGTCTATTTCCTTATGCAAATCTTCCAACAGCAGATGGTAGAGTAAATGGTAAAGACGTAATTGTAATGAGGGATACAGGTTGTACTGGTGTGATAGTTAAGCGTAGTTTCTTTACGGATGACCAGTTGGTAGGTAAACAGTCACCGTGTATGTTGTTAAATAAGTCGGTAGAATATGTGCCAATAGTGAGAATAGATGTCGATACTTTCTTTAAAGGTACAGATGCGCTATGTATGGACGACCCGATGTATGATTTAACAATAGGGAACATAGAAGGTTCAGTACTGCTGGTAGTGTCTGATTTTAGGAGTAGCATAAGTAATGCGGTAGAGACTAGAGCGCCGGTTCAGAAGCAAGCTTAGGCTTAGAGCAAATTAAAGGTTCCTGCAGCCGTAGGTGATATTTCTAGAGCGGAGTTTATAGAAACACAAACTCAAGACGAGTCAATAGATCCTTGTAGAGTGAAGGCCAAGGATGGTCCTTTAGGCGTAAAGAAAACGTCAGATAGCGTAATGGCAGAGTTTTATTGGCCATGCGTTAGTGGAGAGGTAACTAGGTATTGTAGGTCCTGCGATGTATGCCAGAGGACAGTACCAGAAGGTCGAGTTACCAAGGTACATTTTGGTCAGATGCAAATGATAGATACACCATTTAAACGGGTAGGCGTAGACATAGTCGGACCAATTTTTCCAGTATCAGATAGGAAAAATAGGTATATTCTAACCATGGTAGACTATGCAATTAGATATCCGGAGGCAGTAGCATTGCCAACAATTGAAACTGAGAGAGTAGCTGATACATTAGTCGATATATTCAGTAGGCTAGGTGTACCAGAGGAAATGCTGACTGATTGTTGGTCGCAGTTTACGTCAGAACTTATGGCTGAAGTTACAGGTTATTGTCTTTCCGTCAAATCACGACACACCGTATCACCCTATGTGTAACGGGTTAGTCGAGCGGTTTAACGGCACGTTAAAGCAAATGTTACAGCGCATGTGTACCGAGAGACCCAAAGATTGGGACAAGTATCTCAATGCTTTGCTGTTTGCATTTAGAGAGGCTCCACAAGAGAGTTTAGGATTTTCTCCGTTTGAGTTATTGTACGGTAGATCAGTGAGATATCCCATCAGGATTCTTAGAGAGATGTGGGCAGGTGAAGAAGATAGTGATGAGGTTAAGACTACATATCAGTATGTTTTAGACCTTAAGGAGAAAGTAGAGGAGACTTGTAAGATAGCTCAAAGTCAGTTAGTTAAGGCAAGTACCGAGTACAAACGGTACTATGACAAGAAAGCTAGAGCTAGGAGATTTAAGATAGATAACCAGGTGTAAGTGTTACTCCCGACTAAAAATAACAAGCTGTTATTACAATGGAAAGGCCATTTTACGTTAAACACTATAGATTATCGAATCGAGATGAATGGTAAGTTGAAGACCTTTCACGCGAATATGCTGAAAGAGTATATAAGTAGAACCGATAATGTGCAACAAGGGGTGTTAACTGTAGGTAATGTTGCAGTTATTGAGGATAGTGAGAAAGGCAGTAGTGAGGACACTAGCCCTATGTATTTTCCCACTAGTGTAGGTAAGCAGACAGCAGCCGATGTAAACATCTCGGGCATGCTTAGTGTAGAGCAGCAACGAGAGATAGATAGTCTACTCTCGGAGATCAATGATGTCTTGTCCGAAAACCCGGGGCAGACAGATGGAGTGCAACATGATAGTGTACTCACATCAGGGGGACCAATTAGAATTAAGGAGTATCCCATTCCATTTCACTCCCGATCAATTGTTGACGAGGAGGTAAAAGACATGTTAAAATTGTGTGTCATCGAACCTTCAAGCGCCACATTTTCATCCTCAGTCGTACTTATTAAGAAGAAAGATGGGTCAATTCGATTCTGCATCGATTTGAGACAGCTAAATAAACGTACCATTTTTGATGCAGAGCAAATGCCTAATATTGAGGAGGTTTTCTGTAAACTTGCGGGATATTCGTATTTCTCGAAGTTAGACCTCAGTAAATGGTATCGGCAATTCCCTCGTTCAGACCAAGCTAAGGAGATGACCTCTTTTGAAACTTCACAGGAACTTTTTAAGTTCAAGATCATGCCTTTCGGTCTCGTAAACGCGCCTGCAACCTTCTGTATGTTGATGAGGGAAGTCTTGAAGGATTTGTCCAACAAATATAGTTTTGTAGATGACATCCTGGTGTTTACAACAACATATAAAGACCATATAAAGGCTCTGCGTAATCTGTTGGAAGGGCTACGCCGGGTTAAACTGACTGCAAAACCTAGCAAATGTCACATAGGTTACGCAGATAAAGAGTGTCTGGGTCATGTTGTTGGGAGAGACCAGAAACCACGACAAGGTTAAGGCAATCCAGGAAGCACCAGGACCAGAGAAAAAAAACAAGTTAGGTCGTTTTTTTGGGTTTGGGGGTTTTTACAGGAAGTTCATCCCAAACTTTTCGGCTATAGCTGCCTTTGTCAGGCTTGACAAATAAAGGGAAACCCAATAGTATTACTTGGGGGGAAGCCAGGAGCGAGCTTTTGTCTGGAATGTAAGGAATTTGTCTTGGATGTGTAGCCTTTAGCGTATATGAACAAAGCAAAGGTAGATAACAGTAGGTTAATGATGTGGGCACTGACTCTTCAGCCTTACCGGATGAGAATTAAAGCGATCCCAGGAAAGGACAATATTAGATGCAGACTATTTAAGTCGCCGCACATAATGACTGAGTAAAATACCATAGCAGAGCACACAAGTATAATAGTGTATGGCAGTGTATTGTACAATAGAAGTATAGGTGATGACAGTGTAGTGTACAATTGTAGAATATTGTTGAAATTTTAATGTTGCTTATAATGCAACAATGTATTGGCACTTGAGCGATCAGCTTTTTCGTTTTGTCGCTCTTTTGCTAGGAAGAATTAATAGTTTATTAACATGTAAATATTATCATTTTGTTGAATTTTAAAAGTGTAGCACTTTCTTTAAGTGGGGAGATATTGTCACAAAATAATCTCGAGTAGATCGTACTGGTCGTACATTGCTCTGTCAGTCACATGCTAATCCATTGTTCAGTTCAAACAAATTCACTAGATGCATGATATATTCATGTACCACGGAAAAGCGAGACATTTTATTGCGCCGGTAGAGGGAGCAAGGCAAAGCCGTTCAATAAGTTAATATGTGCGTTAATGCATGTAAAAATATAGGTATTTTACAATCTTTCTCTCTAAAGGGCAAAATTGTGTAAGGGTCCTTTCTTGTAAATATATAAATGGCGTCTGTTGCCACGTGTGCCACGGAATGAACGTGGGAAATGATAGTTTGGGCGGAACGTTTGGGTTATAAAGTGCATTGTTTTCCAGTCATGGCAGGGAATGTTGAAAGTTGCTTTGGTTGAAGCAGTCGTTTGAAAGTGTGAAATTCAAGGCAATATGTACCTAAGCCCCCCGATTTGGAGATAAGCCTTTAGGGTGTGTAGGCCCTCTACGTGATTCCATGGGAATCAACGCATAACGTAACGAGCGGTGGAGATGGTCCCCGTACCTGAACAACATGGTCAGGTTCTCATAGGAGCAACAACCCCGGGACACGTGGTGGGCCCGTCATCAGACCTCACTGGATGAACCTTACCCCACAACCTCGGTGGAGGTATTCATAACGTCATCTTATTCATCGCGTCATCATATACATCGCGTCATCAACCCTTATAGAAGACTTTTGATGACAAGCACCGATCATTGGAGTCGCGCATCATATTCATGAGCTCTTGCGCATCATTCTTTGTAACGTTTGTGATCATCAACATTGTAGTAACTGCAACAACACAATAGTGTCATATATAGTCAGTCGACACATTCAGTATTTTTGATAATACTAGCGTTCGTTTAGTGCAGTGTGGCGGCTGTAAAAAGTATCCCCGTGCTACGAATCAGTAGTGTTATTTTTTACTGGTCCTTTGGGACCAACGAGCCCAATATAGGTGGCTTTAAAGTAGAATACCGTTTAAGCCGGTGCTAGGGGGCGTGAGAAGTGTTGCTTCTTTCATTACTTCTCATGAACCGACTCAATAAAACCGAGTCTGCTGCTTTAATCTCTGAATTGTGTTTGTTGCTCTCAAAGGATCACCTTTATCAGTATTTATTAAACGTGCATGAGGACAGACTTTCTCATATTCCATCTGTGTATTCGCTTGTTTTTCTTGATAATTGTATATATATTTAACATATTTTAAAAGTTGCATTAAACTTATGTAAATGTAGTCACCGACATTGATTCTTTCCTGAGTTAGTCCCAACGACTAGGGTCATTTTGCGACGTGTCTAATTCGTCAAATTTCAGAACAATTCCTTTACGAGTGGGTTAAACTTCAGTTTTCCAATCCGGTAACCAGAACTGACGAAGGTCAACCACTTCGAAACCACTGTTGACTTGAATGTACCGGCTCGCTCCTAAATGATGTCTTTGTCACAGGATGACCTTAGTGGTTGGGCTAACTCAGGAAAAAATCAATGACGGTGAATGCATTTACATAAGTTTAATGCAACTTTTAAAATATGTTTAATATATATACAATTATCAAAAAAAAAAAAAGCGAATACACAAATGAACTATGAAAAGAATGTTCTCCTGAACGTTTAAGACGTTCTTAATATTGTTATAAATACTGAATGTCTAAGACACTAAAGTGTTGTTAAAGCTATAACAATGTTGATCTAGCGCGATAACTGTGATGCGCGAGAGCTCATGAAGATGATGATGCGCGAATTCAATGGATGATTGTCATCAAATGCCTTCTGTAAGAGTTGATGACGCGATGCAATGACAGTTAACCTCCACTGAGATTGTGAGTGATATTCCTCCAGTGAGGACTGGTAACGGGCCCACCTTGTGTCCCGGGGGTTGTCGTTAGTAAAACATGGCCATGCTGACGCAGGTACGGGGACCGTCTCCACCGCTCGTAAACGTTAATCGTGGAAGCTTAGCTCCACTCCTGGATATCCAAACCTAGATGGCTTACTCCAACCCTGGATGGCTTATATCCTGGATGGCTCAGGCTGTAATTATACATACGTTTTAGATGTCGGTTGACAAACATAACAATCTTGCATAATTATCATTACCCAAACAAATCATTATTCAGTCAATATATGTAAGCTGTACTAATGATGAGTAGCAATGTATACATATTCTACAACGCCATGTATACGCTATGTACGTCGCTGTTAATCAATGCCCCTAATACATGTATATTACACTCACTGAGTTATGCATGCACGCATTTATTCTTGTCACAAATCTCATTGTTAACTAATGTTAACAATCGTGTATTACAATCACTGAGCTATACGCCAACGTCAACTAATGCACCTATTATCCACTGTTATCAAATTAATATTGTTTTACAATTAATGATCAATTACAATAATTACATCTAATAAAGTAACTTCAAAATCATATGCTAGTCTAAAGTTATGTTTGAGAAACATCAATGCTAACCGGATGTCGTAACCGCCAAACAAGATGGCGCGCCCACTGAATACAAATGTACGATAAAAGTTTAATAAAACTACTAACCACATGTTGCCTATGAATTTTGCCGTCCAATCTCTGTTCCAACAAAGTACTATTGATCATCCCGGCGAGAGCTAGAAGACAATGGGTTTTATAGCAAACATTACGCCCAAATCATTATTTCCCCCGTTCAGTCCGTGACAAACGTGGCTAAATCTGCAGTATTTAATCTACACGAGAGGCCCCTTATTAAATTTTGCCGATTATGGAAAATATACCTATACGTTTACATGCATTAGCACAAAACTAAACTTATGACACGGCCTCTCTTGTGGCCACTTAAAATGTGCACGCTTTTACGTGTTACATGAATAGATCATGAATATTGTGAAATTGTTTCAACTCGAACAATAGATTTGGGTGTAACCGATAACTTACAAGAGCTATGAACGACCAATACGCTCTACCCGTGACATTTTGTGACAACATCTCCCCACTTAAAGAAAGTGCTACACTTTTAAAATTCAACAAAATGATAATTAATATTTACACGTTAAGAAACTATTAATTCTTCTGAGCAAATGAGCGACAAAACGTACAAGCCGATTGCTCAATCGCTTGTGTATGTTAACTATTACTACTGAGGGATGCAACCTTCAGCCAGTACAACGACCGTCTTCCGGAAACCATCCACTGCAGTTATAACCTAACTATAATATGTAATTACAATTTCAACACTATTCTACAATCGTACACTACCCTGTCGTAACATATACTACTATTGTACAATACACTGCAATTCACTATTGTATTAAACCGGTCATTATGTGCGGCGGCTTAAATAGTCTGCCCCAATATTGTGCTTTCCTCGGTCTATTACACCGACTCTACTGTTGCTACTAACACTACTTCCTGCCACTACCAGAACTCCAACTTTACACATTGCATCCATCGCATTACCAGTATACTGTTTGCGAAATGGAGTAGGGTCTCTCGTTCCCCTAATCGGTTTTGCTAACGTGTGCTTAAAGCTACACTGCACTACATCTGTTGGTCTCGACTTATCGGACCGAACAGTACTACACTCAGAGTCTAAACGACTTACCTCTCGTTTCTCTGCTACACTAAGCATGCCCGATATGTCTACATCGGCTGCTGTTTCCTTACCTACACTAGTGGGAAAATACATGGGACTAGTGTCCTCACTACTGTCTTCCTCACTATCCTCAATAACTGCAACATTAACTACGGTTAATACCCCTTGTTGCACATTATCGGTTCTACTGATATACTCTTTCAGCATATTCGCATGAAAGGTCTTTAACATTCCGTTTATCTCGATACGGTAATCCATAGTGTTCACTATCCCTCTAACGTAAAACGGACCTTTCCATTGTAATAACAACTTGTTATTGTCGGTCGGGAGTAACAGTAACACCTGGTCATCTATCTTAAACTTCCTAGCTCTAGCTTTCTGGTCATAGTACCGTTTATACTTGGTACTTGCCTTAACTAACTGACTTTGAGCTATCTTACAAGTCTCCTCTATTTTCTCCTTCAGATCTAAAACATACTGATATGTAGTCTTAACCTCATCACTATCTACTTCACCTGCCCACATCTCTCTAAGAATCCTCATGGGACCTCTAACTGACCTACCGTACAATAACTCAAACGGAGAAAATCCTAAACTCTCTTGTGGAACCTCTCTAAATGCAAACAATAAAGCATTGAGATACTTGACCCAATCTTTGGGTCTCTCTGTACACATACGCCGTAACATTTGCTTTAACGTCCCGTTAAATCGTTCGACTAACCCGTTACACATAGGGTGATATGGTGTTGTCATGATTTGACGCAAAGACAACAACCTGCTTACTTCAGCCATAAGTTCTGACGTAAACTGTGACCCACAATCAGTCAGCATTTCCTCTGGTACACCTAGCCTACTGAACATATCAACTAATGCCTCAGCTACTCTCTCAGTTTCGATTGAGGGCAATGCTACTGCCTCCGGATACCTAGTTGCATAGTCTACCATGGTTAAAATGTACCTATTTTTCCTATCCGACACTGGAAAAATTGCTCCAACTATGTCTACGGCTACCCGCTTAAATGGTGTATCTATCAGTGGCATCTGACCTAAATGTACTTTGGTCACTCGACCTTTTGGTACTGTCCTTTGGCAAACATCGCAGGACCTACAATACCTAGTTACATCTCCACTAACGCCTGGCCAATAAAATTCTGCCAATACTCTATCTGACGTTTTCTTTACGCCTAAATGACCTCCCATAATCGACTCATGAGCTACCTTAAGCACTGTCGTTCTATACTGGGTAGGTACCACTAATTGGTGAAACTGTCTACTACCACTATCTTCAAATTCTCTGTACAATAACCTATTCTTATGTACAAACTTACAACTACCGGACCCTTAACACTTCTTCACTACACCATCCTTGGCCTTCACTTTACAAGGCTCTAACGACTCGTCTTGAGTTTGTGCTTCTATAAACTCCGCTTTGGATATGTCGCCTACGGCTGCAGGAACCTTTAATTTCCTATAAGCCTGAGTTTGCTTCTGAACCTGCGCTCTAGTCTCTACTGCATTACTTATGCTACTTCTAAAATCGGACATTACCGGAAGTGCTGAACCTTCTATGTTCCCTATCGTTAAATCATACATCGGGTCGTCCATACATAGTGCCTCTGTAGTCCCTTTAAAGAAAGGTGTATCTACATCTATTCTCGCTATTGGCACGTGCTCTACCGACTTATTTAACAACATACACGGTGACTGTTTACCTACCAACTGGTCATCCGTAACTAAACTACGCCTAACTACCACACCTGTACAACCTGTATCCCTCATTACAATTACGTCCGTGCCATTCACTCTACCATCTGCCGTTGGAAGATTTGCATACGGAAAGAGACATGTTCCGATCTTCGCCATTACACCATCCGCTTTAACACAACAGCTACTACTCTCGGTTTTAATAACCGGACTATTACTACCTCTGCCTCTACCTCTACCTCGGTTTTGACCACCTCTACCTCTACCGAAATTCCATGGGTTGTTAAAACCTTGGTTCTGATTCCCTACATTGTTGTCCACTCTACTATTGTCACTAAAGTTGTCTACGACAGCGGACACTTTCACCGCTTTCCTACACTCATGTGAAGCATGATTCCCATTACAGTGACGACAACGAATAAAAGGTCTACCTATGTTACCACTATTGCTACCTCCTCTAGAACCCATCGAACTACCTCCACGTCTATAGTTTCCACTCTGGCCTTTCTGTTTATGACTATGATCGTCCCCTTGCATTTCTCTAAAAGTTCTGTCTTTCGACACTACATTATGAGCTCCACCTCTAGCCTCGGCAAACTGATCTGCTTGTGTTGCCATTTCATCTACACTAGTTAGTTTTCTTTCTTTAAGAAATAAGAACAGATCTCTACTACAAACATTGAATAGCTGGTCCCGCAACAAGAAATCTATGAGGCCCTGATAAGTCTGCGCTACCTTCCCTAACTCTAACCACCTATCTAAGTAATTTCTAGACCTACTAATAAACTGAATAAATGACTCGCCTTTCTCAGGCAGACAAGCTCTAAACCGCTTTCTAAAACCTTCTTCAGTTAACTCAAATCTCTTTAAAAGAGCATCCTTCAACTTGTCATAGTCAAGAGCATCTACACTAGGTAATCTAGAAAATACATCTAAGGCATTGCCTCTCAATAACGCACTTAAATGAACTGCCCACTAATCTTTGGTCCATTCCTGTAACTCAGCATAACGTTCGAACCGTAACAAATAACTGTCCATGTTATCTTTGTTAGCATCAAAGTATGGTAACTTCGAACCTTTTAACTTTCCAGAATAACTATCTTTCCCTTCAGTTTTACTGTCCTTACTATGTGTCTTAGCTGCTTCCAACTCTAAAGCTAACTTATGCTCAAACTCTTTTTTCTCCCTCTCCATCATCATATTAGCCTTAGCTAGTCTACCATCTGTTTCGAACCTCTCATGTTCTAACTCTTGCTTCTCCCTTACTATTCTACTTTCTAATTGTAGCTTCTCTGTGGCTAGTCTACTTTCTTCATCTCGCTTCTCTTTAGCTAACCTACCTTCTAATTCTAACCTCTCTTTATCAGCATCTAGCTTCTCTTTAGCTAATCTACTTTCGAATTCTATCTTCTCTGTAGCTAATCTACTTTCTAATTCTAGCTTATCTTTAACTAGTCTACCTTCTACTTCTAACCTATCTTTCTCAGCATCTAGCTTCTCTTTAGCTAGTCTACTTTCTTCATCTCTTTCCTGCTTTGCTAATTCTCTTTCCTTAAGTCTAAATTCCCTTTCCCTAGCCTGTTCGTCTTTAACAAAGGTTCTAAGCTCCTCTCCAGCATAACCTAACTCCTTACCCATTTCTGTAAGTTCCTTTATAGACGTCATGGTTATAGACATTGTGGATTACACACTACAATAATTACAATACCCACGTCACTAATAATTCTACTCACCTAACTACTAATGGTAAGTCACTGTGTCCTCAGTAAATACCTGGGCATCATCATAGGACAAGTTACATACACATTTGTACTAGCGCTAACTACTAACGGTTATGTATAGATAGTATCTAGCTTCCACAAAACATATACACTACATAAAATATATTAATTTGATATTGGACATAAACCTTAAACAATCATAGAAATGTGCATAACATGTACATGTATATTTACTTCTCCCTTCAATATAAGTATACTCGAGTGTCACAACATGAGTAGAACGTCTTGTTCGCCAACCTAATTGGATACTATGTGTATATCAAGGGAGGTAAAAACAAACACCCAAATTATTGAGCAAAAGTGCCTCAGACCCAATCGTGTAGACCACTGCGACCTCGCGCCCAGGAAAGAACGGACAAAACAACAGTTTGGACTCACCCTACCCTTGTCGTGTCTTGACTTGTCTTCCAAGCTGTGGCCGTGATCGTCGACAGTAGCCTTGATGGATCAGAGGGTGGTACACAATTCTAAAATAATAATTAGAGATTTAGTTTATCATAATAAAGATCACTTATTGATTCTTTTCCTCCGTAGTCGCCCAAAATCCCACTTCTGACACCAGTTGTCACAGGATGACCTTAGTGGTTGGGCTAACTCAGGAAAGAATCAATGACGGTGAATGCATTTACATAAGTTTAATGCAACTTTTAAAATATGTTTAATATATATACAATTATCAAAAAAAAACAAGCGAATACACAAATGAACTATGAAAAGATTGTTCTCCTGAACGTTTAAGACGTTCTTAGTATTGTTATAAATACTGAATGTCTAAGACACTAAAGTGTTGTTAAAGCTATAACAATGTTGATCTAGCGCGATAACTGTGATGCGCGAGAGCTCATGAAGATGATGATGCGCGAATTCAATGGATGATTGTCATCAAATGCCTTCTGTAAGGGTTGATGACGCGATGCAATGATAGTTAACCTCCACTGAGATTGTGAGTGATATTCCTCCAGTGAGGACTGGTAACGGGCCCACCTTGTGTCCCGGGGGTTGTCGTTAGTAAAACATGGCCATGCTGACGCAGGTACGGGGACCGTCTCCACCGCTCGTAAACGTTAATCGTGGAAGCTTAGCTCCACTCCTGGATATCCAAACCTAGATGGCTTACTCCAACCCTGGATGGCTTATATCCTGGATGGCTTAGGCTGTAATTATACATACGTTTTAGATGTCGGTTGACAAACATAACAATCTTGCATAATTATCATTACCCAGACAAATCATTATTCAGTCAATATATGTAAGCTGTACTAATGATGAGTAGCAATGTATACATATTCTACAACGCCATGTATACGCTATGTACGTCGCTGTTAATCAATGCCCCTAATACATGTATATTACACTCACTGAGTTATGCATGCACGCATTTATTCTTGTCACTCATCTCATTGTTAACTAATGTTAACAATCGTGTATTACAATCACTGAGCTATACGCCAACGTCAACTAATGCACCTATTATCCACTGTTATCAAATTAATATTGTTTTACAATTAATGATCAATTACAATAATTACATCTAATAAAGTAACTTTAAAATCATATGCTAGTCTAAAGTTATGTTTGAGAAACATCAATGCTAACCGGATGTCGTAATCGCCAAACAAGATGGCGCCTCCCACTGAATACAAATGTACGATAAAAGTTTAATAAAACTACTAACCACATGTTGCCTATGAATTTTGCCGTCCAATCTCTGTTCCAACAAAGTACTATTGATCATCCCGGCGAGAGCTAGAAGACAATGGGTTTTATAGCAAACATTACGCCCAAATCATTATTTCCCCCGTTCAGTCCGTGACAAACGTGGCTAAATCTGCAGTATTGAATCTACACGAGAGGCCCCTTATTCAATTTTGCCGTTTAAGGAAATATACCTATACGTTTACATGCATTAGCACAAAACTAAACTTATGACACGGCCTCTCTGGTGGCCACTTAAAATGTGCACGCTCTTACGTGTTACATGAATAGATCATGAATATTGTGAAATTGTTTCAACTCGAACAATAGATTTGGGTGTAACCGATTACTTACAAGAGCTATGAACGACCAATACGCTCTACCCGTGACATTTTGTGACAGTCTTAAATGTACATATTTTTCATCTTGATGTTGGACAACAACATTCTGTCAACCTTGGAGATTGTTCATCAACTGTTGATAACGTCGAAGAGTTAACGAAAACTCCTTTTTGGTGAGAACGTTGTTCACATAGAGAGTCTGACAAAAGGCAATGTCAACATTTTCGTTTCCAAAATATTTTACTTCTACATAAACGTAAGTTCCCAACTGGTAGCGAATTCTTGTATTCATCATACTTGTTGAAACGTTCCTAATAATACAATGATTCAATACGGTCTGTGTGCTGTCTTATATACTAAAACGCTCACTATTTCTTGAAAATTCAACAATCTGATCGGTCCGTTTGCTATTTATAGATGTCACACGTCATGGCTATTTATAGAAGTACGTGTCCCAACATGTCAAATCGTGTGTTCAAAGTGTTGACATGAAAGTATTTCTAAACCGTTAACGTCATACGTATTTATAGAAACCAAACGTCATGTCTATTTATAAAAGTACGTAACCCAGCATATCAAATCTTGTGTTCAATGCTCCATTGTTCACGTTCTCTATTACGGTCGGAGGTCAATTCACCGTGTCAATACCTTTTGTTCGAGCATCCTGGCACTAATTCTCTTTTCTGTTTTTCATACAAAAGACATATCCTGTCGCACACTGTGGATTAAATCTAACGTCAATACCTTTTGTTCGAACATCCTGTCACTAATCCCCTTTGCGGTTTTTATACAAAAAGCAGCCAGACAAACCATTACGTCTACATATTAAATATTAATGTCTAAATTAAATCTAATTGTCAATACATTTTGTTCGAACATCCTGGCGCTAATCTCTTTGCGGTCTTTCATACAAAAGACATATTCTGTCACATCTTGTCACTAATCCCCACTACCACCATACAGCGCACATACACAAAAGGAAACACCTGCGTGACCTCTGTGACCTAACACGTTCTATTTTTAGAGCATGATGTCATCCATTCATTTGCAAATGAGTCCCTGCATGCGCAGTCGTTGGGGCCCAAGAGACCCATTTACTATCAATGTGCTAAATGTCCTTAACTATAAATGTGGCGATACAGTTAAATGAGTACTTTGAAAATGAAAATGTTATAAGTCCTACAGGAAAAGTAGCATTCACAGAATACAGTCAGCCTAACAAGTATTACAATGCAAAGGTGATACAAAAAGTACATCACAAACACATTCAATAAAAAAGCACCTCACAAACATATAAGGGCTGACAGCAGGGATACCGCCTTGGAACGGCCAGTGGCAACAGGACCACAGGGGAGTTTAAACCGGTTCAAGGGTGAACTAGACTTCCCTCTTACACTGTCATCATCCCTAAACAACAGGGCAATGTAAATAAAAAAATCACCGCCGAGTTAACCCCTTACATTTGAGAAAGCGTAGATAGGTGTAATAAGAAACAACACAGAAATGTTCATGTATATGATATATCAAAAATAAGTTTAACCTAAGAAGATAATTTCATATGTACTCGATGACTTGACTGAAGTCAGAGCATCAAGGGGAAAACCCATTAATGGCACGACAAAACGGAGTGATGGACATACATCACACGGTTCCCGCCTTAAAGGATTTATGAACACGCTGTCATAGAGTCCACCGCACGTCCGGTCGTTGCATAATCAAAGAGGAAAGCATAATTGAAAACTGTAGCAAAGGCTACAACTAAGCATGTAGTGCGCCGCAGAATACTTCGGTCGTAACCTCAGTTTATAAATTTTCTAATAATGTTAAAAAAAACTCATGAAAAAATTATAGCGAAAGATAATCTTCCTAAGTTTGTAAATCACATCTCCATAAAAGACGGCTTCTGATAACCCTTGTCGCAGAAGTGTTTTAAGATTGCTATTATATTTGTCGATAATAAAACTTAGAAAAAGTCGTACGTAACTTATGGTAAAGTTAACCCTGTTGAAGGAGTTATAAAAAACTATTTTAAAAATATCACTTTTCTACGAATACGCTTTTGACATAATGCGTGTTTATAAATGTATTAACAGACTTACGACAAATCATGTGAAAGCATGTTTAAATAAGTCAGTGTTGACAAATGTGTCACGTTGCTTGACAGATGTGACCACGTTGCTATCGTATTGCCTTCAAACGTTATTATATTGGAATATTGGAACACGTACACAAGTGCAGTATATGCGATCCGATATGCGGTTTGATTATGTTTAATGTTATGCATAAACACTGATACATAAATACCTATTTTCAGGGGTTGACCTCCACCTGGCTTACGCTCCAGCCACAACCTATGTTTTATGTAGTTTGACAGTGATTGATTAAAACATGCGTATCACATTGTTAAGGAAGGAAGGAAGGAAGGAAGGAAGGAAGGAAGGAAGGAAGGAAGGAAGGAAGGAAGGAAGGAAGGAAGGAAGGAAGGAAGGAAGGAAGGAAGGAAGGAAGGAAGGAAGGAAGGAAGGAAGGAAGGAAGGAAGGAAGGAAGGAAGGAAGGAAGGAAGGAAGGAAGGAAGGAAGGAAGGAAGGAAGGAAGGAAGGAAGGAAGGAAGGAAGGAAGGAAGGAAGGAAGGAAGGAAGGAAGGAAGGAAGGAAGGAAGGAAGGAAGGAAGGAAGGAAGGAAGGAAGGAAGGAAGGAAGGAAGGAAGGAAGGAAGGAAGGAAGGAAGGAAGGAAGGAAGGAGAAGGAAGGAAGGAAGGAAGGAAGGAAGAAGGAAGGAAGAAGGAAGGAAGGAAGGAAGGAAGGAAGGAAGGAAGGAAGGAAGGAAGGAAGGAAGGAAGGAAGACGAACGAACGAACGAACGAACGAACGAACGAACGAAAAAAGGACGGAACGAAGAACGAAGTAAGGAAAGAAGGAATGAACGAAAAAAAGAAGGAACGAAGGAAGAAAGTAATGAAAGAAGGAAGGGACGAACGATTGAAAGAAGGAATGAAGGAACGCAGGAAGGGACGAACGAACGAAGGAACAATGGAACGAAGAAACAAAGGAAGGAACGAACGAAAGAATGAAAGATCGAACAAAGGAACGAAGAAACAAAGGAAGACACGAAGTAAAGCATTGAGGAAGGAATGAACGAAGACAGGAAGGAAGGAAGAAACGACCGAACGAAAGAAGAAAGAAAGAAAAGAACGAAGGTACGAAGAAGGAAGGAACGAAGGAATGATCGTATGAATGAACGGAGAAAAGAAGAAAGGAACGAAGAAAGAAAGGTAGGAAGGATGGAACGAACGAAAAAAGGAAGAAAATAATGAAGGAACGAAGAAAAGAAAGATTGAAGGAAGGATCGAAGGAATGAACGAAGAAACGAAATAATGAACGAAGAAAGGAATGTAGGAAGGAAGGAAGGAACGAACGAAGGAAGGAAGGAAGAAAGGAGCGAAGAAACAAAGAAAGGAAGGAACGAAGGATGGATCAAAGAAATGAACGAAGAAACGAAGGAAGAAACGTAGGAAGGAAGGTAGGAAGGAACGAAGGACTACTCATTTATAGTCTATACAGCAGGAAAACTATCTTAATCGTATAACTACATTGACATGCTTTTATTTATGACCTGTACAGCCGGTAAAAATAGATAACAATTTTGTCGAACGATCTTTGATAAATTGATAAATACAATAGACATAATGCCATATGCATAACTATTAGATTACTGTAAATTAAAAGCCAAATCTTGACTCTACATACGCACAATAGCTTTAAATAACTTATTTTATAGACTGCTGTCTTATCGACTTTTATTGAAAATATAAATATCAAAAGAAGCACGTAGTAGTTCTAAGTTAAACATAGTTATGTTATGATTTACGGTCTCTTAAGTGTGGCAGTAAGTAATGTTTACGAGCTAGATCCCTTGTTTAATACAACTCCATGTTATTATGATTGCAGTGTGCAGATTATTATCTAGTATGTAATGTGCCTTTTTAAATCAAAGTAGGAGTCATTCGACACTACTGCTGGAAAGAAGTGTGCAGTAGTGCAACCATTACGGGAACATGATAGCATAGTTCAATAGGTCTCATTATAAAAAACGAATATGATATATATTTGGCACGCGGTATTTCAGCAAATACTTCGCTTTTATTTATCTTTGTAATTATTACTATTGATTGAAATTTAGTCCGTGAATGCTACATTTCCGTTTCTGTTCGACTTTTGTGTCTACTTTTAGGTTTATACGACAAAGGGTATGCATGGTAAATATTGCGAAATAATTGTGAACATGGACTAGGTCCTAAGTTACTTAAGTATTGTGTGTGAATGGACGAGGTACTAAATGAATTGTGTACTTGGACGAGGTCCTAAGTAAATTGTGTAAATAGACGAGGTCCTAAGTAAATGGTATACACGGAGGAGGTCCTATATAATTATATATGTGGACGAGGTTGTAAGAAAAGTGTTGAAATGGATCAAGTCCGAAACACTTGTGTACACGATCGATTTCCTTGCTTATTTGTATATACAGGCGATATTCTAAGTAAATTGTTTACATGGACAAGGTTCTCAGTAAATTATATACATGGGCAAGGTCCAAACTAAATGATTTACCTAGACACCCTCTTAAGTAAAGTGTGTAGACAGACAATGTTTTAAGCAGCTGTGAAAAGTTTTACGAGGTATCAAGTTAACTGAGTACATGGACATGGACATGGTTTTAAGGAAATTCTTTAAATAGACAAGATCTTAAGTTGTGTACATTGTCAAAGTCCGAAGTAAATTGTGCACATACACGATGTCCGAAATAATGTGTATACATGGACGAGTTCCTTAAAACACGTGTGTTCATGAACGAGGTCTATTTAAAACTGTGTACATGGACGAGATCCGAAATCCATTGTAGACATGGACGTGATCCTCAGTAAATTGTGTAAATGGACAAGGTCGAAAGTATGTTATTTACATGGACGAGGTCCTAAGTAAAAGTGTTTACACTGACGATTTAAAGTGAGTGCATGAACATGTTCCTTTTTAATTTGAGTTAATTAACGATTTCATTAGTAAACTGAGTGCATGTAAAAGGCCCCCAGTAAATGATTTACATCGACGAGGTCTTAAGTAAGTTGAGTACTTGCCGAGGTCCAAAGTCAATTATGTACATGGACAAGCTTCTTGCTTATGTGTGTGCATTTAACTTAGGATTCGTTTACATTGACGATGAAGTAAATTGTGTACATGGACGAGGTCACCAATACATTGTGTACATGGAAAACAGACTAAGGAAGTCGTGTACGGGTAAAAGTCCTAAGATCCTAAGTAAAATGTTACATGGAAGAGTTCCGAAGTAAACTGTCTACATGTTAGAAGTCTGAAATGAATTGTTTACATGGACGAGGTCTGAATTAAATTGTGCACATGGTACCTGCCATGGTAATTTGTGCACAATGACGATGTCCTTGGTAAATTGTCTACATGGAAAATGTTCTAAGACAAATATTTCTTATATGTATTTGACATAAAATAACCTTAGATAAAAAAATACATGACTTTAGATATCAACACACTGTTAAATAAACTATAATTATATAAACACGTTCCAAATGCGACAATTCGTCTTGATACGATGCATATGTGCTTTAAGTGTATTTAAACGAGTCCAGTCCATTCCAAAGTAAAGTTATGTACGGACTTGATTGTAATGCATTATACACCGTTTTGTTCAGATATTAAGCTCAGTCAAGGTTATTTAAATATCGTCATTTCGATTCAAAGTTACAATGCGGACAAGATTTCGTCTTCAGATCGAGTGATGGACGGACAGGGCTATAACACCGAGGTAGCCATCGCTATATGTTCGAATGATTATGTCGGGGTACATTATTTAATTAATGTTCAGTTCCAAGTGGGGTACACACTGCCTAAAATATTTAAGTAATACACTCAGCTATCAACTATTATTGTACCCACGGTCGATATGTCATTGTTGATTCCACACCAAGCAACCGGTAAACAAAACAGCATTGAATGTATTGAAATAATGTATTATTGTGCACACATTTGTATAATGAATGATTTAGAACAATTCTTTATTATCGTCTCGTACACTTCAGAATGAAGTCATTTTAACTCAGTTACTTAAATAGGCAACATCTACGCGAATGTGCGTTTACACTACGGATCTGGAAAAAGCAAATTACAGTTACATAGTCAAAAACTATTCGACTCCTTTCAGAACAATTGTTGGAGGGATAAAAAGATTTCTACATAGGTGAGTCCATCTAGGTGTTGTATATATATTTTAATATGAATATCCGATGAATCAATTTCTCTTTAATTTGCCAACAGTTATCATCAATTTTATGTTAAACGAGATCGACTGTGTTTTAGGAAATTGAATCTGTAAGCGTTAGTAAGAATGTATATATATACAAAGTATCCAAATAATTAACATGATCTGCATTCAAACAATATGTTTGTGTCTCGGTGTATTTTGTGCTGTAATCAATATTATCTATGTTTAATTGTTTGACATGCATAATCCGTGACATAAACAAGTTTCCGTGATACATAGCCACCCTTAGTAAAAACCAAGCCATTGAAGTTCCATTAATTGTCCATTTATTTTCTAGCCATTGATTTTCCATTGAAATACAATTGATTTGTTATAAATATGAATGTTAATGAGAAGAAGACGAAAATCCATTGAAATACCATTGAAACCGAAAAATGTTAATGAGGTACCATTTCTATGATGTCACAGAAAAATGGTAAATCAATGGTCTAAATATGCAAATGAGCTTTAATATAAATGGAATAACAATGGCAAAACAATGGGTGTTAATACTCCATTGAAAAACAATTGAAATAACAATGGTTTTTAATACTTCATATAGGAACACCACTGAAATACCATTGAAATAAAACATTTATGGGAATACCGATTTCGGACATTTAAGCGTGATGTTAACAGTAGTTTCACCAATTTTGTTTTACTGCAACCTTATTGGACATGAAATCAAGACACAAGATTAAGCAGAAAGTCCAACAATTTGACACAACATAAAGTTCTTCTGGTTTTTAACAATCAGATCTTGAAGAGCTTAACACTATTAAAATAGCATGATTATTGCAAACGTTTTTTTTGTTTTTATTAAACAGTTGATACATAATTATATGTGATAATCTGTAATATAGGACTAATTCTGACCTGTCTGCAATCCTGTACGAAATTTGACGCCTGTAAATGAGGCGTCATTTTACTGAAATTCTATGCGTCAATTGTAATTCACCTATACTGGAAAATCCAGGCGGAATTGGGCAGGAAACCAGGCGGAAAGGAGGCGGAAACCAGGCGTCATTTTTGCGAATTATGCAAATGAGGTCAAATCAAATAACAACCGGCATTTTTTTAAAACGACAGGCGTCAAAATATCCTGGCGGAAACAAACAGGAAACCAGGCGTCATTTTACACGAATTATGCAAATGAGATACATTTTACAGGCATCACTAGATAAAAAAAGACAGATGACCTCAAGAAATTGGGGGAATCACTGAAAATAAATAAAAAACTACTATAATACAATAACTACATGTATGTGGAATACTAGGGACAAGGGCAAATAACATGAGGGAGCGGGAAACAGCGCAAAACGAGTATCGCAGCATTTTTTGAGTGCCGGGTGTTTTCTTGGTCTTAAAGTATAACCTACATGCTTCAAGTTTTTGTTTCACCAAACAAGTAGTCCAGCCCATGTCTGAGAGCACTGTTAGCAAGATGAAGAATGCTTGTTAATTTCTGTTTCACAATGACGCCTCCTTCGAGCACATATGCCCTTCTTTAACCTTATTTGTACTATATTGTAAACAGACAAGGATACCACTATTATACTGTATGCTCTTTCCATAGGGTGAAGCATAATGACAAGAGTAACTTTTCCCAATTTTTAATATATAAATCAGGTAATCAAACAAACGTGTGTTCAATAAAGGAATCTCCAAACTCGACAACAATTATACTGAAAACGATGCCATTATAGGTGCATCAGTCTATTGTAATCAATGGAGTGTATTCTTAATACGGATAAAGTTGTTGGTGATGGTGTGTGTGTGTGGGGTGGTGGGGGGGTGGGGGGGGACATTCACTTAAATCCGCGGCATTCTGTTTATGAAACATTTATTTAATAAATTATTGTTTTATTGAGTTTCCCGGAATGCGTCTGATTTATAATTTGATAACAAAAACATTCGTAAATAATAATTTTACATGGGATGAGACATGCCGCTTTTATAGGTATATAATGAAGTATTACTTGTTAATACAGTGTAGGTAAAAACTGTTACTGAAACCTTATACATTTGACGAGCATCTGACGAGCATCTCTTTCCTTGTGTGAACGTCTCCGTGGCCGAATGGTAAATGACATTGCGTTGTAAACCATCGCCTCGCATCGCTGCGGGTTCGAATCCCACTGGGAGCTCGACTTGTAAGTGAGGAAGTGTCGATTCTTACGGATGGCAGGAGGTGTACAGTACTGGTTCTACCCAGGTAAAGTGGGTGGTCTATACTATATATATTATAAAAGAAGCACTGTAATCCTATTACAAAATATATTACTATGTGCATATTTATTTAACTTCAAATAACTCATGAAAGGTAGAAATTATTAAAATTAACCACGCCACATTCAACAGTAACAGTCCCATTATTGCGGATGAGTGCATAGTACGTTTGTGAAATTTATAAATATTAACTGTACACTTCTTTAAATAAGGTAAATACGTGATTAAAATTATTAAAGAGTCTCATCTGGTGATGTTTATTTTCCATCTTTATTAAAACTGAATAGCTGTTGTCAGATCATTAAAGACCGTCTTACAGGGGGGAAAAGGCCAGACATAGATCACGAAAAGCAAATTGAAATTCAAATCAGCAGACAGTATCGTTGAATGTGTTGTTTTGAAGTGAATAACAGATTTTATCTTATCGAGAAATGTGAAAACTTTATATTTTCACGAATGCGAAGCATGAGTGTAAATATTGAAGTTTGATCACTTCGAAATGAAATAAAATCTGTTATTTACGACAAAACAACAAATTTTCTTTTTATTTTATGTTTTATAATCAAAGTGTACTGCAGTATGCAGAAAACTTAATAAAAAATTGACGACGTCATTGGCTTAGTATGATAAAATTGATGTTTTTCATTCCCCATATCTTCTAAACTACTTAACCGATTTCAATAATCTACGACTCTTTTTTTTTATGTAGTTATTTCCAATCCAATAATAAATAATATAACCTTTATAGCAACTTTCGGAAAAAATAGTTTTTGAAAAAAAAAAAGTAGTTCCGGCAGTGAAAAAATAAAACTCTACATTTCACGTGAAATACCACTTTTATTTCATTGCTAAAATCCACTATTTCACTGCTAAGCAAAAAATAAAAATTCAAATTAGGGATACAAATTCATATAATCACCTGTCAAATTAAAATGCAAATCAGCAGACAGTATCCTTGAATACTCGTATAAATTCAAATTAGGAATACAAATTCATATATCATTTTTAAATGAGAAAACCTCTAGTATTACCTTGCAATATGGAGTCTCTTTCGAAAAACCCGTTCGGTCCTGGATCCGACCCTCTCGTGTTTGGGTATGGCCGCCTGTGCGTAGGCGTCCAAGACTAGAGGCGTACAAACTTATAGCTTGGGAGGGGGCGGGGTGTCGGCGACAGTTTTCAGAACCCCCATAATTGTGTTTGCTCGACAGCCAGCAACGGGCCCTAAAGGCGGGGTCTTCGGTGGTCTTCGAGCCAGTAATCCCAGTTTTGGTGTTGGCCACCAAATTCGAACGTCTCCAGAGTCGCAGATACCCAGAGGTGGCAACGATTCATCCCAATCGTATGACCCATGAATGCCTTTCTCATCGGGCTTCTCCCCAGGCATCATTGTCCCCGTGTTTTAAGACAACTTGTCACTTTTTCAAATTTTCTGATCGTGTGAAGTCGATGATTTCATTATTTTGAAGCTAAGAAATACAACGTGCTTTTCGTTGGCTTCTAATCTACATGAGAAATTATATAATTCTCGCTTCTATGAAGTTGTTTGTCATAATTTGTTTTGGCGTGATTGCGAAGGGAATTCTACGTTGATATTCTCTTTGTCATCTCTCATTCGGATCCACTGGATGGTTAGTTTATGAATGCACGAAACCACTTTCACCAATTCCAGGAGGTCACTGAAATTGCCGAACATGTTTCTGCTTTTTCGACATGGAAGATCGTCCAAATTTTGACTGCTGGAGTGTCCCTACCTGGCCATGGTGGGAACTTAGTCAGGCAATATCTCGATAACAAGAGTTTTCTAGTTAGTTAGTACCGGAAAATCCTTTTTTCTCGAGATACGGCCAAACTAAGCTCCCATCATGGTCAGGTATCCATCTCTAGCTGTAAATCCCCATCACATAGTCAACACTTGCCAATGCACTCCTCGTGGTGACCGTTGTAGGCGGTGAACTACTCAGCAAAAAAAAAAAGAATTCTCTTCCTCTCCTAATATGTTTGTGTTTTCATTCAATCTCGTCGTTTTTAATTCATTCGTGAATATCGGTCAATCCCTTCATTATTTGGGATCATGCCTCGTGTGTATTTCGACGGATCGGTGTGTTAAAAATCTTGACATTTTGTTAGCCGGAAGGAAACGGGACAGAAAATAATGCACTGTTGCTATATACACAATATGGCCGTTAGCAACACGTGTTGATGAATGATTTGCGGTTCGTGTTTGTTATTTACAATACATATGAAGATTGTATCACTGGTTTTATTTAAATAAACTATTGCTGTAGCAATCGGATAAATGACATTGCAAAACATTGATGATAACTTTGATCTTGCAAACTTTTGGCGGGAATCTAAGTACAGCCATGCTAGTATGACTAACCGATACGGAAACCTAGATACATTCGGGATATGCTTCAAAGAAGTGATCGAGAGATGTTGCGAATGGTCTTTGATTCTGCTGTCGACGTCACGTGCCCGCAGGTTTGTAGCCTGCACGTGATTTCCAGGCGTTCTGAAAATTAAGAATAATGCACCTATTGCAATGTTAGCGATTTTCCCGAAGGAACATTATATGCACTATCGCAATGTGTCCGAAACCTTTAGCAAAAACCTACCTGAAAAGAGAGTCGACGTAAAAAGGAAATTAGTTGATTTTGTGAGTTGTTTGCGCGCCGAATGCACTGTGGTTTCGGTTTCGGAAGTGCTCTGGAGTTGTCCAGAATAGCAAATGTGAAAATTATCTATCGCAGATTTTGCAATAGGCTCCATTGTTCACCTTGTTTAACCCTTTCTCCGAAAAGTGTTACATTATCGGTCGATAAAAATATTATAACATTATCCAGAATTATTCAGAAGGGCGCATATGGGGGAATGGAAATGTAAAGCGTGTTTTATGTGTTTGCCTGCCAGCTGTTTTTTTCCGCGTCGCACCCCACCCCCATCCCCCCCTCCTCCCCCACCCCCACTACCACCACATTCTTTAAATAAACTATTTTGTTCGATTATGGTACGTTTGTAACTGCTTATCTATTATGGTTTTATATAATAAAGTACACAAATCAATGACAATCACCCCCACCCCCTATTCTTTAAATAAACTATTTTGTTCGATTATGCTACGTTTATAACTACTTATCTGTTTTGGTTTTATATAATAAAGAACACAAATCAGTGACAATCAATATTCGATCTCTTCCGACGTCACTCCAGTACAGTTTACATTGACCAGATTGTACGTGTACAGCTAAAAAAATGAATCAGGTGACACAGTAACTAGCAAAAACATGTTTACTCAATTTTCATTGAAACTGTAAATTTTGAAACATATTTGTCCAATACGCCAGATTAAGGTGATGTGACCGGGCCGAAAATGCATATCCATATTGGCCCGATCACCTGACCGTTTATGATATGGCTCAATTCTCGAGAGCTTATTGTAGGGTAATTTTGTGCATATTGCGGGCCAAAAATGCGTATATATATGATAAATATATATATTACACACAACGTATATATTTATCTTACAACATATAGTCACGTATGGCACCTCATACTATTCCAACGACCCGCTCCATCATAAGCATGAACAAGTTAAGATAATGCAATTTACTCTAATTTAGCACGCTAAACAGTGAACATATAACTGAACAATGGCGCAGGTTTTGGGATGAATAAATTATGAAGTCACAAAGAAGGCGGGTCTTATGTTTTCGGTCAGGAGCGGCGTTCGTACTAAAGGATATGTTTACGTCTTACACACATATTTAAACCCCGCAAAAATATACAAACGATATATTATGCATATAAAATCAAACATATTTCGATAAAATCAAAGGTGGGGCCACTGAAGGAAGATTAAGTAGATTAAAATGAAGACCCCAAAAGGTACCCCGTTTCGCCATATAAGCCAAGATGCGACCTTGGGATCTTAAAGATAAAGCGGCGTCCACGTAATATTTCAAATGGATGTCACGCCCTTATGTCCCCACTCTCATTTGGCAAACATACTTCATTTGTAGCAAATGCATACCCTTTCAGGAAAATATATCCTTCAAAATTCCCCCAGAGTAGGGATGGCCTCTTTTGGTAATTTACGGTCTAGTTATTATTAACTGTATTTAAGATTTGTTGGTAACGAACTGGATGTAACGAAAAACTACAGTATATTTTCATATCTGCATTATGTTGAAAAGGCTGTCTGAGTTAAACAACTCAAAAATAACATAAATATTGGTAGTATTTGTTGTTCATATGCATATGTTTTACTGATATTCAACTTTATTGAAGGTGTTTTGGAATTGTTATGGTAACGTAATTGTCACGTGCGTTACACAAAAACGCCCAAACGCTCAGATGGCACAAAACAAGAGTATGATAATGGACCTTTGGAAACGGCCGAGCACGACATATACGAAATATTGCAGTCTCGGAAAGTCTCATTTGGAGCTTTTTGTATGAACTTTCAGAAAATCATACCCTTCAAATTTCACCCAGGGGGATGGGGGTTTATAGCCAGCTCAATTACTATGACTCTGAGCGGTCAAAACATGCGCACCGTTTCATGATTGTGACGTCATAGCAAGTTTATAAATAGTTACTGGGGTTTTTCATGCTCAACATGCTATGCACAAATGAATCGATGAACCCTCTATTAGGGTTAGGGTTAGGGTAAGGGCTAGGACGATACATATTTATTGCAATATTATTGTTTTTCAAACGTGTCCAAGCTTTCGTCCCTCGGGTTTTCTGGTCGTACCCTAGATTGGTTTTCTCTTTATCTGCAACTACTATGGTTGTTCAGTACGATTCTGGATACATCCTGAGATGTTTATTATTTTGTATGTGCATCTTTAGTTAGTTTCCCTGGATGTGGACTTTATTGTTAGAGAATTCCTTTTGATGGGATGTAGTTTTGTTTACACTGTCTTGTCTATTTTGGCGCTGAAGACAGGATAATAGCGAGGATTGTGCGCATATAAAATCGATTCAAGCTAACCAGTAGGCCTTATTGCCTACTGACCGTTCCAAGTCGGTAACCCTGTCTTCACCACCCTTTCTGTTGTTTTTTGTCTCTTTCATTGTAGTTTCTAGTCCTTGTTTGCATTACAGTGCGGACCTACGATGCCATTGCGTTCGGACGCTGTGGTTTCTATAGGACCCTATATATCATTTCACTGATATTAAGACTTAACCTAAATATAGACAGGATCAGATGTAAAATGAAGGTGCTAGAGTGACAAGGCAAAATTTGTATTGTTCATTAAATCAGGGCCATAACTCTGTTGTTTATTACCTGAAATTAGTGGTTTTTCAACAAGACCAAGTTTTATCCCTTTAAATATTCTATCTTAGTTTGGAACTTATCTGTTTCATCTAGCTATTCATTAAATCAAGGTGAATAACCTCTGGTGGTACCAGTGTGTCACACAGCATCTAGTGGTTACATTATTACAAGTACTGTTTAACTAAATTGGAGATAACTACATTTAATCACGAATGATACATGTGAAGAAATGACATCATATGTCATGTTATAAATGTCATTGACATACTTCAAAGCATAAAATAACATTTCATGTCCAATGAGATTTACATGTTAATTTCTAATTTTAATGTATATAGTACTAGTATATCAATAAAATTGTTAATAGCCTTATACACCCTAAAATGTAACTAACACTTTTTTTGTAACTAAATAGTTCCTACAATATATGAAATACAGTCTTCCGGGTAAAGTTAACAAACTTGAGGGTATATGTATGTAGGGGTCACAACATCCAATAGTCCGACATTGAAAGGAAAACTCGGGAATCTTATTGAATCCGACGACTCGATACTCTTCAGTCATTGGGAATCAACAAGGGAATCATCAAGGGAGACTAACTTTAGGCCTACATACATATATCGTCAAATTTGTTTACTTTACTCGGAAGATTGGTTTTCTGGGAAGAGTTTAGGCTAATGTTGGAAGAACTTGTTACCCGACCCATTTGTCATTATAATATTTATATTGTATATATGTGGATATTATTCTGTCTGTAAAATATTGGCAATAAAATATGTTTAAAACAAAAATTGGCTTTCAGAGTGTCCACACAAACTGTCGTATTTTACGAGACTATAAACTCCTGTCGTATACGATACTATACACTTACTGTTGGCTTTACAGCCACATTTATCGGTGTGTGCATGCATTTAGTTATATTCTTTTTTAACATTTGTAATAACTTTTACACACCATAACGCCATTACGCCTACAATAACGGTGTATACGAATTAGTATTTTTATAACATGTTTCTCTCCTTTTAATGTTTTGTTTCTCCTGGATAGTATACGTTTTAAAATGTCGGTGTATTTTTACATAATCGTTGAATCAGAAGGCTTTTATTTCTATGAACTCTAACAACAGCGGTCAAGCTTGTTTGCCGAAACTATACACTCCTGTTCAATACGATTCTTTATACTTATGTCTCGTTGCGTACACACCCGTAATTAACGACTAGCACTTAACTTTGCAGCATTGATCTATTTCATTTCTATTTTTTATCTAAAAAATAATACATACAGCTTACTTTTCCCAGAAGATCGCCTTTGTGCGTTATCACACAAACTGTCGGTCTTTAAGAAACTATACACTTCTGTCGAATGCGAAACTATATATCTATCGTCGGATGTACAGCCACACTTATTGGTGTATAATTTTATATGTATTTAGTTTGACCAGATATTCTTATTAACATGGGCAATAACTTGTACAGGCCATAGCACCATTACACATACAATAAAGGTTTATAAGAACTAGTTTTTTTATAGCATATTTCTATTTTTCTGTTTCTCCAACATATTATAAATAAAAATGAATACAAGCAGAACAGGAAAGGCATGCAGCTTTAAACTTTACAGAAAAAAGTAAACACAAACACATGCAAAAAGACAAAGTTAACATGAATGGCAATGCTAATAGGGACTAAAAGAATAGGACATAATAAACACAAACAATCTTAACAATAAGGCTACCGCCTGGTGACGGTCAGTGGGAGTTTAAACCATGTTCTAGGATGCACCAAACCTCACTCTTACGCTATTGTCATCCCACTAAAAGGGACAGTGTAAATAAAGATATCCCGGCCAGTATACCTTTTAAAATTTCAGTGTATATTTACATAATCACTGAATCAGAAGCCGCTTATTTCCGTGAACTCTAATAATAGCAGTCTGATCCTTTGACCGCTTGACCGCGCGGCAAGTCCACTCTCAGACAAATCGTGTCACGCTATTATGTAACATTTCTTCGGAATAACAGATTTTATATGAACAAAATTTAAACGCATAGCAACGTTTGGTTCATACATATACACTGTTACCACGTTAAAACTGTGTTATACCAATACTGGCATGGGCGCATAAAGGGAACGTTTATAGTAATAATTGGATTAAGTTTTTGCTTTTAAACATTTTTTCCCGAAATGTATGTGTTTATTTTTGTAACGTTATGTATGTATTATGAGAAGGCGATAACCGTCGAAAGCACTCGATATGAATTTGTTGATTCAAGCACTGCTTGGTTGATAATTTGCCTCATTTATCTTTTTAAATACCTTTTTTCCGGAATCCTTCGTGATCCAGTGCTCCAGAAAGGGTCTTGTACGATGTATACTGTTCTTTTCCGTAAATAATGTACAAAACAAAACTCGATTTCAACATTATTGTTAAACCAGTATCGAGTCTAAATAAATTCATGTCTTTGTAATGCGGTACGTATAATCATCATATTCTGACTCATATTGTGGCTGTCATTATTTCAGAAAGAAAGATGAGCCAGCTGGACATACAACAGTTGAAGAAATGCTGCCGAGCAGATGCGAATTGTATGGATGAAACAGAGACACACATTCTGTATTCCATAATTAACCGACATTTTTGTTACGACATAGATGTGGGTTCAATTATTACCAATCTCGCTTGTAACGGTTACATAGATGAAACCGTTGCTAAAAATGTAAAAAGAGTAATTATGAATACACACTTGGAGAAGAGTGTAAAATTTAAGCGGATTTTGAACTATTTGTCAAACAAGATATCGTTTGTATCCCTCCTCTGGGCTCTAGGTGCTTCTGGTTATCAAACAATTGCCAACTTACTGCTCAGTAAATTACTTGAAGTAAAATGCGGATTTAGCGTGGAAACACTGTCAAAGTCATCCAGCGGGAATCGAAAGGCAGCGTACGCAATGGTAAAAAATCTTAAGTTCATCACGGACAATAAAATGTTCGCAAATCCAGCATATGCTATTCGGGCCCTTTCTATAAGATATTGGAATAGATTTGTCCATGAAACAGATAGTATTACGAAACAGAAAATTGCGGATACGTATCTTGGTATTCTGCTAGTGGAGATGGACAATCTTAGCTTTACCAAGAATACATTTGTCACTGTTGGAGCGCTACAAAAACAGATACAACGAATTTTGCAATGGACAGTTAATCCCGCTCTAAGCGAAGCGCTGATGCAAAGTCGCCTTGCTCAAATCCAAGCTGATAACGGGGATGTTGAAATGGCAAACACCAATGTTCAAGCCGCTTTGATTATTGCGCTGGGAAGTGAAACATGTGCAGAAACGTCTAATATATTTTATGAAAAGGTAAACGTACTATTTCATAAGTATGAACAAGATCCATCAAAAGAAAGCATGAGCCAATTGTTGGATACCGGATATGCTGGACTGGAATCAATACGAGATTTAGATGCGGCATACAGGCAGTACTGGAAAGTTTTATTTCTTATGAAAATGGTGTTTTGCCTTCTTGGCCTGGGTATTCGCGGTGAACCTATTACAGGAATTCATGTTTCTGATTGTTCGTTGTGCTTAGCCGAGAACTTAATTGGCAAAATAGAGAATGTTATTCACATGTTTGGTTTAAGACGCGAAATGTTTTATAAAATGTGCAAGGGAAGACTATGTCAACTGAAAGGGGATTTATCCGAGGCGCTGACCAATATTTCTGAAGCAAATGAAATGGCTACAGAAGGACAGTTCGGTGAACTGAAACAATTGGAAAACTATCAACAACTTCTGTATGATATGGTAGGGCAGAAATGACAAGTCCTCAATATAGATCCGCAATACTGAATCACATGCTGCATCGCTTTCGTATTTAACCTTTGTCAACTTATATGCCCTGCATATTCCTGCTTGAAATGTCTCAGTTTATTGTATCGCCATTAAAATAGGATCTGCAATTTAAATGACAGCAATGAATGGTAGAATAAATAATGTGGTTTATTAAGAAATGTTATGCGCATGCAGCTCGAATTGGTAACGTTACTGTGTAGCCTGAACTTGCGCATTAACGGTTACATGAAATGGAGTCACATAACTGAAAATGCTTATCAGATTACCGGGGTAATAATTTACAACCCCGTCATCTGTGTTTTATTACTTAATATTAATTATCTGGTATTTATAAAACATACATAAAACGTGAACTTAAATAATCAAAAAGATTGTCTAATAAGAAATATCTGAATTTGTGTGATATACGGGGGTAATTGGCTTGTATTTGAAATCCCGTATGGTATTGACATGGGAGTTCAATAATCATTCGATGGTGGCGATCTTGGGGTTGAATCGTCCGACAATAAGAATGTTTTTATAAAGAAATATGAGTTAAGGCTCAGATACCAAAATGTACATAAATGGAGAGAAGAGGCAGAAGGTAATTCAAAACTGGATTTATAGAGGTATTTTAAATCAGAGCTTATCGTAGAAAATATTTAAATGTGTTAAATATGAAGAAATTTAGGATAGCCATGATATTTTGTAAAACCTCCTCTAACTCTCTTCTCATAGGACGGCATGTAGGTATGCCTAGAGAGAGACGTTTGTGTTTTCATTGTAACACTTTAGAGAAGATGAATATCTCTCTGTAGCGCATCTAATGATGCAGATCTTTTCGTGATTTAAATTTGTTATATATTCCTAAAAAGTACTATGATTATGTAATGAACACACGTTTAATAGTGTTATGTCATGCAAAATTGAAACTATTATAAAACATGTAGCTATGTTTATTTATTATGCTTTCATTAAACGAAGTGAATTTATTCACGATTGGTAGTAGAATTGTCAGTTATTTACGCATTATAACCAAACTAAGTGTACATATCATCATATATATCGTTTCGCCGTTATAGAGCACTTCTATTTATCTAACTACACGATTGCTGGAGAAGGACATTGTTTCCCAGCAAGTGACCTTTTTGGAGACTATAAAGGTTTGTGTAAATAGTAAGCAGAACAAGCTTTCTACCATGTACTGTATTCCTAAACTTCAAAAACATCTACTCAAAGCACGTTTTATCGTAAATTCAGGTTCAAGTATCACTACTACTGTATCAAAACTGTTGACTTCCTGCCTTTCCGCGATTAAATAACATGTTATAAAATATTGCGGGAAGGTTTTTTTGAAACTCAGGAATCAATTTGTTTTGGTCTTTCAAAAAGTGCTTGATAAACTATGGTGTAAGCATTTCCATGCCTCTACTCTAAGTACCTACAATTTGGTCACACTGTACACAACTCTGAGTAGAAATAAGATATGGGGTCCTATAGAAACCACAGCGTCCAAATGCAATGGCATCGTAGGTCCGTACTGTACTACACACAAGGAGCAATACTTAATTAATTACCCAATGAAAAAGAAAACATAATACAGAAAGGTGGTGAAAATGAGATATAGGGTCCTATAGAAACCACAGCGTCCGAACGCTATGGCATCGTGGGTCCGTACTGTACTGCAAACGAGGACTTGAAAATACAATGAAAGAGACAAAAACAACAGAAAGGGTGGTGAAGACAGGTTTACCGACTTGGAACTGTCAGTAGGCAATAAGGCCTACTGGTTAGCTTGAATCGATTTTATTCGTATATGCGCACAATCCTCGCTATTATCCTGTCTTCAGCGCCCAAATAGACAAGACAGTGTAAAAAAAACTACATCCCATCGAAGGAGTCCTCTATCATTAAAGTCCACATCCAGAGAAACTAACTAAAGAAACACATACAAAAAAATAAATAAACATCTCAGGATGTATCCAGAATCGTACTGAACAACCATAGTACTTGCAGCTAAAGAGAAAACCAATCTAGGGTACGACCAGAAAACTCGAGGGACGAAAGTTCATGCACCCACCTCCCTTAGTTAGGGTTTCAGTAGGTACAATCATAGAGTCCCAAGAGGTAGTCCAGTCATCGCACAAGTGAAAAGTGAAGCGTAATGACTGACTGTAGAGGGGTCAATCACTAAACATGCAGTGCGCTGTAAAACCAAAGGGTTATATCCTTTTCTGACGAACTTCCTGATTAAATTTGTAAAGCGGTCAGGAAACCCGTCAGACCCCTTTAACTTTCGAAGTTTATAGTCCACATCTCCATAAAATGAGGGTTGTGATATGCCTAGTCGCAGAAGTGTTTTAAGGTTGGTGTTGTACTTTTCCAGCAAGCCCTCGTTGCGGCGGTAGAATTTAGAGAAAGATCTACGTAGTTTGTTATAACGAAAACCCTGCTGAAGAAGTTTACTTGTAATAACTTGATTTCGATCATTGAAGTCTATAACATCAGTACACGTTCTAGCAAATCGAATGAGCTGGGAGATAGAAAACCCGTATGAGGTAGCAGGAGGTACATCTCCATCCAGGTGTGGATAGTTAACGATGTTAAAATTGAAATCATCTCTCTTATCATAGATTTTAGTATGAATACAATCATTTGAAATCGAGAGATGAAGATCGAGAAATGCTGCTAATGTATCCGAACTGTTGGCTTTATTCAACGTGAGCTCTGGTGGATAAATGTTAGTAACCATATCAGCAAAGAACGGATTATCAATATTGAGTATGTCATCAAAATACCGAGAAGTATTATTAAATGCATCAATAATTTCACCCTGGCTAGCAGGTGACAAACTCAACATAAAATCTCTTTCGTAACAGTACAAAAACAAATCTGCAACAAATGGCGCAGTGAAGACAGGGTTACCGACTTGGAACGGTCAGTAGGCAATACGGCCTACAGGTTATCATGAATCGATAGCATGTGGGTACTAAGTGCGCGCCACTTGTCGCAGATTTGTTTTTATACTGCTATGAAAAAGAGTTTATGTTGAGTTTGTCACCTGACGATCTGGGCATTGAAAACATTTACGATTATGACGATCTGGGTGTTGAAACATTTTACGATGATGACTATCTGGGCATTGAAACGTTTAACGATGATGACGATCTGGGCGTTGAAACCTTTAACGATGATGATCTGGGCGTTGAAACCTTTTACGATGATGACGATTTGGGCGTTGAAACCTTTGACGATGATGACGATCTGGGTGTTGAAACCTTTAACGATGATGATGATCTGGGCGTTGAAACCTTTTACGATGATGACGATCTGGGTGTTGATGCCTCTTGTGATGATGATGATTATATTGGGTTAAATCCTCTTCTGGTAGCGTTATGGGAGTTCAAGCCTCATATGGTAGTGATATGGGCTTTCAATCCTCTTATGTAGACAATCTGTGCATGTAGCCGCTTACAATGATGACGATGTTTGCGTTGAAGCCACTTACGATGATGACGATCTGAGAACTGAACCCTCTTATGATGATGACTATTTGGGTGCTGAAGCCTCTTACGATAATAACGATATTAGGTTTAATTCTCTTATGGTAGCGATATTGGGGTTCAAGCCTCATATGGTAGTTATATGGGCGTTCAGTCCTCTTATGATACTAAATACTGAAAAGGAGGTCCATTGGAAACAACAAAACAAGAGATAAAAATAGCAGACTCAGTTTTATTGAGTCTTTTCATGTAAAATTTAACACCTCTCACGCCTACTAGCACCCCTAAAGCGATACTAGTATTCTACTTTAATGCCACAATCTGGGCGTTGAAGCCGCTTACGATGATGAGAATCTGGGCTTCGAAGCCTCTTACGATGATGACGATCTGGTGTTCAATCCTCTTACGGTAACGATACGGGGTTCAAGAATCTTATGATGGCAATCTGGCCGTTGAAGCCTCTTACGATGATTGCGATCTGAGTGTTTAATCCTATATAACGATGAAGACGATTTGGTGTTTTAAGCCTCATATGGTAGTGAAATTGGTTTCAGTTTCAGAAATAACATATTTCGAGCGGGTTTATATTGTCCCAGATCAAAATCTGGTGGGCGCGACTTGAAGACCATCGATACCAAGGACCGTAGGAGTTTCAAGAGTTTGAGAATGGACCTTTCGAGACGGCCGAACACGACACATACGAAATATTGCAGTCTCTGTTTGATTGAGACTGTTCATGAACAGTAGTGAAATATGCTAGCTACCGCTCACGCTCTCTAACCCCGGGTTGAGCAGAAATCAATATTCATAAAATCACAACTTACATTGTACGTCCATCTCTCAACACCAAAGAAAACTGATTTATCGTGTTTCAACTTTTTTGTGTTTATTTTTTATTACTTTTGCCTTCTCGCATGTCTGTTTGCGTTTTTGTGTTTTGTGGTTGACTGTCGTCCTTTAATGCAGCTTTCCCTGTCCGATATTTTTGTCTTTCTTTTAAGACGTTCAATTTGTTGTTTGAACATAAAGTTGCCTTTTAAAAAATAACGTAATCGTTGTTTTGGATGTTTTCCGGCGTTGACAGTCGTTTAAATGTCGTTCTAACGGTTGAAGGACGTGACGTCAGAGGTCTATATAGCTTTTTTAAA